>UELU01098619.1:19614-32922 GCA_900490025.1 Megastigmus dorsalis
CTGCTGCTGTTGTTGTTGATGTTGCTGCTGTTCAGCAGTCAGTTCAGAGGATGGTGAATTTATATTGCTTTTAGGCGAGGTAGGACCCTTTCCCTGCTGAAATTCACGTAAGAAATTAGTTGGAGCCATATTGAACGTTGAATTTTCAAACTTTTATTTTATTTTGAACTTAAACTATGTTTTTGCTATTATAATCCAGGAATTGCGTTACTTAAAGTACTATTAAATAATAAAAGGAAACAATAAACTAGGTTCAATACCGTCACCATTCCAGCACTTAATATGTAAGACTGGTCGATATTCATCGCTGGATGCTCGACGCTCGCGGGAGTATTAGCATTGGTCGCTTGAAATCCCGGTATTTGATTATTTGAGACCATGGTTGTTTGTTGCTGGACTATCGTCGTGTTCTGTTGAACGAATGTCGTATTTTGTTGGTTCTGCGATGAAGAGACCGCAGCGATATTCTGCGCTGTAGCGCACGGTACCATCAGCGTTTGACCATTCATCTGAATAAACTCCTGCTGACCTTGAATGTTAGGCTGTCGTACCTGCAGCAGCGTCATTACTTAGTAATTACGAACAAAATTATATTTGGAATTCGAAAACTTAATTAAATGCTATTAAGTTATACGTACAATTTACCGAGTTGGTAAAAAAATTGAAATTTAGTTTAGGAAACTAGTCGAAATATCTAATAGTATAGCGCGTTAAATAGTCGATAAGAAAATTTTTAGTGTGAATAGCTTCAAACCTACCTGCGTCGTATTGAAGGTCACTTGCTGATTGGGACTGACGTTTGCAACAATCGGATTGAGCTGATTACCGAAGGATGTCGTGCCATTCACGAGGAACTGGCCGCTATTGGGCGATATAAATTGTGTACCCGGGTTATGCTGTGCTTGGATGATTTTTCCACTGGTTGCCTGAGGCGCTCTTATCACCATGCCAGCTGGTCCCGCTGCCAGAATACTCTGATTTGAACCAAAGATACCACCATGGTTCTGAACGGGCGTCAGAACATTTTGGCCATTAACGTTTTGTAGCTGTAGCTGCATTCCGAGGTTACCTAGTTAAATAATAAAAGTTACGATTATTACCTTACATTTTTTATGGTTTTAATTCAATTATAGTACACATGTATACACATGTATGTATTCGCCAATCATCTCCAATCAAAAGAAAGGCTGCGAAATAAACAAGCATAAATATTACTAAGAAAAAAAAATTACTTGTATCTTGGAGAAGCGTAGCCGTGCCATCGGCAGACATGACCATGCTTCCTAGTCCAGGCACGATGAACTGCTGAATGGTCGGGAAGTTCTGCACCATACCCGTCGTTCCGTTCAACAGATTAACCGGCTGCAACAGATTGATCTGCTGTGCCGGCTGTGCATTGGCAATGATCTGGTGCTGTGTATTGAAATGCGCCGAGGTTGCCTGATGGGGTTGACCGTTCATGACCAACTGGGCTGGGGCACCACCCTTGCCTGGTACGATCGTTAGAGCCTGAAGCATCGTGGGACCACCGAGGCTCTGCGTCTGGAAGTTTTGCTGTGCGAAGTTCGACTGGTGCGACTGCATCAGCATACCCGTATTCTGCTGCGACGAGGCAGCCGCTGCTATGTGCAGCATCGAGGCGACCGTTTGCGTATTGTTCTTGCGCTTCTTGTAGACTTTCTTCTTGGCGATCGTTGGCTCTGGCGGCAGACCAGCCTGCTGACGATGATTCACCTAGAATATATTTCATAGATAAGTTTGGTGAAAAAGAACTAGCATCTTAACTCAGTTTTTAATCGCTTTTGGCACTTGTATGGCAACCGATTTTGGCAACTAATGACGTTATATGTAATATGTTCGAATTTCAGTTAAAAACGTCGAATCTCACCAAATTTTGATTAGCAACAGCCGCAGCTACATTTCGCGCGACCTCCTGTTGGTGATGATGATGGTTCGAAGCATCGATAATAGATTGTGCGTTCTGCAACACATTACCCGCAGCGACCGTTAAGTGAGGTATCTGTACATTCTGTCCAATGCTGTCCATCGTCATCATTCCAGGCTGTATGATCACCGGAGTTTGTATCGTGTTGACCAAAACCGTGGGCTGACCTATGACTTGCTGTGCAACACCAACAGCGGGAATCACTTGACTGACAGCACCTGTGACATTCGTGACCATCGGCGAAACCGATAACGGCGGCATAGAGTTGATCTTTGGAGGCGGTGGGGCCATAACACCACCGGTACTCGCCATAATCAGCTGACCGTTGCTCGAGACAAGAATATGACCCGGTGGTAAAGTTTGGCCTGGTGTCGCATGTTTTAGTATTCCACTGGAGGTCAAAACGTTGTGTACCTGGATTGGAATAGATCAAATTAATTAATCGCTCTTTTTTTCATCGTGTTGCATCGCTAAGGAAGTTACAAGTATTGAATAAACCAACCTGAACATTTGCTTGTTGTTGCTGCTGCTGTTGGTGATGTTGGTGATGTTGCTGCTGATGGTGATGGTTATTAGACGCGTTGCTTACCTGCGGTACTTGTATACTGCTTACAACGCTCTGCACCATCTCCAGCGGCGATTTCGATATATTAACGCTAGCTATCGACTGCTGCTGCTGCTGCAGCTGATGTTGCTGCTGCTGATGCTGTTGTTGCTGCTGCTGCTGCTGCTGCTGCTGCTGTTGTTGAGCGATAGCGAAAGCATTCTGGTGATGTACAGCCGAGTTCGGGGCGATCTGTATCGGTGCCGGCGTAGCGGCGACTATCGTAGGAACGGACGATAGAGGAACTGAATTAGCTGCTGACGCTTGAGCCTGTTGATTCTGCTGCTGCTGCTGTTGCTGCTGTTGCTGCTGTTGTTGCTGCTGTTGCTGCTTATTGGCGAGGATACTTGGTATAATTGAGTTAGGTATGCCCGAAGGCTGGTTCACCGAAACTGTCGCAGTATTAGCTCGTCCAGCTAATACCGACGTGATTGTGTTGCTACTGACCGTGTGACCGCTGGCCATCGTTGTAATGATCGAAGACGCACTGCTATACGTATTACCACTATTATTAACATTGCTGCCCCTCGCGTGAGGATGGGGCTGATAACAGTCCATTTTCTGACTCTTCTGGTTAGCGGACGCCGACTGCTGGCTTTCCACCAACATCGGATCGCAGGTGGGATTCGGCGTAGCCACCGACGGGGTCGTCGACCTCTGCTCGTTCAGGTTCGTTTGCTGAGTCGCCATATGTGGCGTCGCAGGTTGCGAGTATGCGTGCGGTGTCGACGGCTGCGAGGATATAAGACTCTGTGGTGTCGCGGGCTGCGAGATGTTGGACGAGGTCGAGGAGGTTGGTGTATCCGAGTTGGCGGGACTGCTGGTGCCGATCGGAGATCCATGCGAGGTACTGACTGTGCCACCTTGTATAGGTCGCGAATCGAGCTGCTGGTGCTGCTGGGACTGCTGGCAAGAGGTTTGCTGCTGTATGCATTTTTCGATAAAGGTGGAAGATATGGCTGGGTCCTCCGAGTGGGAATACTGATGCCTGTGAACCTGCTGGATGGATATATTTTCAATATTAAGCATGGCTGTTAGAGACTTTTTATACGGACAGCTTATTGAAGCGATTAAAATTGGGAAACTGCATACTTTTTTTCTTAGGATTGTTTGTCAATGATTATAAAATTGAGAAGTGACTTATGACGGATGAAATACAATTTAATGGTTATATTTTTTCAGAAAGTAATATTTTGAATTCTCTGCTTTGTAGTTTACACTACTTTATAACGACCCACGCAATTAATGTATAAAATTTGAACATTTCAAATACAATTTTTCTTACTGTACATGTAGCAACAAACATTAAGAATTTTACAAAATTAATTATATTAACCTCAGTTCGTTGTTTGTAGGAATCCTGAGTCGAGGTCGAGGAAGATAAGGACTGCGTGTCGGCACTGGTCACGCATCTCTGGCACGACATTGGGCTGCCGCTCTCCGAGTCTGTAGCGCTGCCCGCCGAATTCGGCGTCATCGAGCTGTGCACGAACACCGGGGAGGTGGGATTATTCTTGCCACTACCACTGCTGTTGTTGCTGTACAAGGACGTGGGACTAGCGAGCGAGGAAGGCTTTGGTTGCGGAAGATACGTGGCGTTATTCTGCTGCTGCTGCTGTATGCTGTTATTATTATTGATAAGCGACGGCTGCTGCGAGCTGGTGACGCCCGTCTGTCGCGATATCGTACTGTTCAGCAGGGCAGTCTGCTGCGCGAGGTAGCCACTCGGATCATCCAGGAACGATGGACCTGAGAGAGAAAGAGAGAGAAAGAGAAAGAGTGAGACGCCGTTGAGAAATTTACATTTTATTGCGCGCCAGAGCTTTTATGAGATTCGCACGATATGAAACTAATCTCGTGGGTATTTTTTTATGGTTTTTTTGGTGGTCATTGTAAAAGACTTGGCGGTTATATGGTATCCTTTGTTTAGTATATGAATTGCTCTTAAGAGGCGATGGATTTAGGAGATACAAACTTGTAACGACTTTACTACTGTTTGAACATTAAAATTGCGAGCTATATTTCACTTTTAGAACTGTGAAAAACATTGCTTTTATATATTTCTTGAAAATGATTCAAATGAGTTACTCTAAATGTTATGTAAATATTATTGTACACTTTTTTAAAATTAATTAATAAAAAAGTAAGATACAAAAATGCATATACATATGCAAATTAAACCGATTAGATTATTAAATATCTTACCTGACTGTGTGTTTAGTTTATCCGAGAACTCATCTCCAATTATACCCTGGTCGAGACTATTATTATTCATACTGTTGTTACTCCTCAGTTCAATCGAGTTTCCATGCTGCCTTTGCTTCTTATACGAGCTCTTTACAGTTTTCGCCTTCTTCCTCGCCACTTCCTCCGTCCAAACATTATCCTGGGGTATGTGATGATGCAGAGGCGGCACTCGATCGAAGGCATTGCAAGCTATGTTTTGCACCTGGTTCATATTTATCGTCCTATTATTATTGTGCTGCTGTTGCTGTTGTGGCTGCTGCTGTTGTTGTGGTTGTTGTTGTTGTTGTTGTTGCTGTTGCTGCCACGGCGGTTGCCTCGTGTTAAAGTGAAGATTTTGATTTTGTTGCAAAGGCTGGGTGTTTTGATACTGCTGTACGGTCGCCGTTTTCGTGGGATCGAAACTCCTCATTTGATAGGATATTTGATTTTGCTGATACTGATTGTTATTCGGCTGCAGCACTTGATGCCTCTGTACAGTCTGATTGTGTAGAAGCAGCTGCTGTTGCTGCTGTTGTTGCTGTTGTTGCTGCTGCTGTTGCTGCTTGACAGCCAATTCCTCAGCTGATCTTTGCTGCTGCTGTCGCACCTGCAGATCGTTCAGGCCATTCATAACGGTCAGACCGTTCTGCTGCAAAGCGTCCACAGCCTGATTAAGCAGCTGAGTTTGATACTGCGTTTGCCCACAAGACTGCACAATTTGTTGCTGCTGCTGCTGTTGTTGCTGCTGTTGCAACTGTAATTGGAACTGCTCAGCCTGCTGTTGGATAAGTTGCTGATTGACCTAAAAATTGATATCGTTATTATTGTAAAATATGTCGCTACCTAAGTCCTATTAAATGGAAACTTTTGAAAAACTTTGTAGTAAATAGTTGATCCAAATTTTACATTAACAATTTTATATAGTAGTAATGAAAAAGAGAAAAAGCATGCGAAAATTATTTACCTGCTGCTGCTGAAGTTGTTGCTGTTGCTGCTGCTGTTGCTGCTGCTGTTGGAGTTGTTGCTGTTGCAGCTGTTGAAACTGCGTCGTATTAATCTGATGTTGTTGATTTTGAGCTACCTGCATCTGATTAAGAAACGCATCTGGTTGCTGTTGCTGCTGACCGAAATTCGCAAGCAACTGCTGCTGATCAATTTCCCCAACGATGTTTTGCTGCTGCATGCCGTGCTGCTTTTGCAAGGGTTGTAACTGAAACTGTTGCTGATTCAACTGCTGCTGCTGCTGCTGTTGTTGTTGTTGTTGCTGCTGCTGCATCAAATGCAACGGCTGTTGATTCAGTTGATTCAGTTGGTAGTTATTCTGCTGCTGTTGTTGCTGGACCTGCTGCATCTGATTGGCGAGTAATCGGTTTTGTTGCTGCTGTTGCTGCTGCTGTTGGTCCTGTTGTTGCAAGATCTGCATCTGCTGAAGCTGTTGCATTTGTTGGAACATGAACTGCTCCTGCGTTTGATCTTGCTGCAACTGCTGATTCGCCATTTGTTGAATCTGCTGCACTTGTTGCTGCTGCTGCTGCTGTGGTTGTTGCTGCTGAACAACGTTGCCGAAATTCGCAGTCTGCTGGTTCATAATCAGCTGGTTGCCCATCAACATGTTACCGGCTGCATTGGCCATATTGTGAGAATTGTTTAACCGCTGAACTTGTTGGGTAGCGGTCAATTGAGGATTGAGCGCTTGTTGATGCGGGAGCAATTGTTGCTGCTGCTGAGGTTGGTGCTGCAACGCCATATTCCCAGGTAGGTTCGATACGGCAACAGGCCAAACCTTAATAAAGAAAAATTAGTTAATTAGATATTTCAAAACATATTTTATGATAAACTAGAACTTTCTTTTAATAAATAATTAAGAATTGATTGTTAAATTCTTTTAATTTAATTTTAAGGTAATTGGAATTTTTTCATAAGAGTTTAAACTAATCAGTTCTACATTGCATGAGCTTGAATTTATCGAATTAATTAAATCACGTATCTTTTAAGTGTCAATCCCTCAATCTTATAACTTGTATATTTTTTTCAATTGCTGTATCATGTTAACATCACTATTCGAATGTTAATACGTTTGGTTATTTATGAAAACGCTTAAGTTTTCTTTTGATTAACGATAACTCTTTAACAACATAATTGAAAAAATTTACACGTGATAAAAGATAGCGCTACAAGTTAAAATTAGCATTAATTTGAATTTCATTATGAAATTATTATGCACTCTTTAGCACGATATTGTAACTTCCACGTTACCGAAAACTAATATTTATTATCTTCTTATAACAATTACGATGTTATCCAGGAAAATTGCGCAAATAAGAACCTTTCAAATTTATAGCACCATTAAAATGATTGATATTTATCCTCGAGTAGAATCAATAAAATTTCTATTACTCAAATTCAAACGATCCTCTTTTTCTGTAATTAAGACTTCGTAACTTTACGATTTCTCGAAGTGAAACGGAACGCTCGCTACTAAAGTACATCATATTTTCATCCATCAAATATTGAATCAACTTTCCAATAAAAAGCAGTCACACTGAAAGCTGCTTTTAATTCCACTCGACGTCCCGAATGTAAAACTTCGTCTTTTCCCAGGCGAATCGAACAACTAAAGAGGGGTCGAACAAAAAGGAAGCAGAAGGAAAAAAAGCCCGACTGCCTCTCCTTTCCCGCGAATTCAATTTGACGTACATCTTTAAAGATGCATTGATTGCACAGTCCGAATCAAAAGTTGGCGCCGAAAATAATCATTTCAATAGTTGAATCAAACTTTTTGCTAAATTTCATTTGTAACCAAAACTTTCATTTGTCGCACTATCATTCCAAATGCATAATTTTATTTTTTATGAAATATAAAAATTTATAAATTGTAGTTATTTCAAATAAAAATTTGCATCACTAATAAGCTGTATAATAAGCTGTTTCAAACCTCTCAAGTGTAAAATAACAAACGTTAAACGAAGATAAAGACAAAATTAGTATTTTCTAAAACCGTTAATAAATTGCTCGCTAGGAAGTCACTCGCTCCTATATCTTTGAAACACTTAGCTACATCAATCAGCATATACCCAAGCTCCTTTATTTAAAAAACAAACAGCGCGCTGTTTTTCCTCTCCGCAACCGAGCGATAACGATAAGCGTGATTTATTAACAACGATAAAGAAAAGAACGTCGCATATACCGCTAAACCGAATTACTGCGACAAAAAGAAAAAGTATAGAATAACCGCCAGTTGAATTTCACTTAGGCACAGCGGCTTTGAAGCAAAAGCCTTATACGAAAACGAGTTGAAAACGCGCGCGGGTAGGTCGTATTAGCAGTGGCACTCGGTCCTGGCTGCTTAATTATTTACCTGGGATCCATTAGAGAGGGTCGAGGATCCGGGCATCGGTGCCGCGTTGCCGGTACTCCCGGCGACGTTGCTGCTGGCGCCGCCACCGCCACTCGCGCCTGGATTGGCTGCCACAGCAGCGGCGATCGCTCGTTCCCTCTGCGCCAGGAGCTGAGACACCGATACGCCCGAGTACAGTCCACCTACGCTGCTCAGCTTCCGTTTCTTCTTCTTCTGGCCGTCTGTCGGGGAGAGAACAAGTACGCACAACGTTTAGTTTGCCTGTCGACCCTCTGAATGAGCTACATATAACCGAGTACACAGGCTCGATGCTCGAGTTTTGTGGAAAAGACGGGAAAAAAAAGGGGTGGGGCAGAGGACAGAAGAGGTGTCAGGTTGAGAGAGAGAAAGAGAGAGAGAGAGAGAGAGATGCTCGTCAGAGATACCGTGGAGACATGAGGTTCAGGAGGTTTGTGGGATTTGTGTGTGCAGCTTAGCAGGTGGGAAACATGTTTTTCACGCCGCGGATAATGTGTGTGTATCTGGACTGATTTTGCGGGATATCCGGGCGGCGAGGAGTTACTGCGGCTACTGGGAATTTTCTTCACCGGACGTTTAAGAGAATTAGTCAAGAGCGAGCGAGATAATAATGAGAGAGAGAGAGAGAGAGAGAGAGAGAGAGAGAGAGAGAGAAGGATCACAACTGGTCGACGTCCTAATCGTATTTATTGCCAAGAGGGAAATGCCGAAGAGAGGATTTCTGTAGCGTAGGAGAAGCTAGTCGGTATCGGGATTTGGATTAGACGGAATTAGGTGATTTTCTTTAACGCGAAACAGGTTGAGTGTTTTTGGATTATCTGACGTGCGACGGTTTAATGTTAACACAGTGTTTACGTAACTATGCGAGTCATTCTTATACCTTCGATGCTAAATTTGTATTATGACTGTACTTAATCACGAAACATTAGGTTATTATTAAAAACGTTGCAGTTTGTACCTGGAACAAAAGTTAAATCTGACGTTACCTGCATTTACCGTCGCCATATTATATGCAAAATACTGTTTCGCACGCATAAATTCTGTAAAATATTTAATTAATTTATAACTAATATTAATAGACGTTAATTGCTCGTAAAACTTTATAACTAAGTAAAACAACAACACCAATCTTGATTTTGACGAGCCAATTTATTTAAATTTTTGCCACAGTTTCGACCATTACTAAAATTATGAACTGTCAACCTATAAACTTTATAAAGAACATAATTTTAATAAAATGAAGGACGAGCATTACTATACAGTTTTAATTTAAAATTTATTTACCATAAAAAGCTCTTTTGGAAAAGTAACATTTAAAAGTCAAATTTGAATAATGCCTCTCAGAAAGAGATGTTAGTCAAAATGAGATTGATCTGAACCCAAACGTTACGAAAATTTGAATCGAGCCAACACAACAATAACATTAAGAATTATAATAAAAGAAAACATACATATATATACAATTACAAATCGCTAAAAGAAACGGACTATACTGTATTAACTCTCTGTACAGATATTGTCTACAGGTACTTTGTATGATACTGCTGTTTTAAGAACTGTAACATCGGCAAAAATTTAAATAAATTGGCTTGTCAAAATCAAGATTGGTATTGTTGTTTTACTTTATTTATAACTAATTTTACAATATTTCCATCGAAAGTATCGATACCTTACATACGCATATTTAAATCCTTCAATATCTCCCTATAAAGGGAATACATGAAGAAATAATAAAAGAAAAACATATATGTATATGCATAGAGATTCGCAAATAAAAACCTCACCATTAAGTATATCAACGATACCTAATGGCAGGAAAATCTGCAGCTGGTCGAAGTATAGGTGTAAAGGTCGCACACCACTCGGAAACAATGAACCCCGGTACGCCCGAGCACTTTAAAGGGCGACTACGGCGCTTGAATTAGCATCGTCGGTCCCCCCCTCCCCCCCGCCCTTTATCCCTGGCGCGCACAAAGCTAATGAGAGAGGCTACTAGAACGGGTTTTGCCTAATGCAGCAACACGACCGAGTGCCGGGGAATTTCCAAAAGTGGAAACGCATAAAATCCAGCGTGAAAGTGTGCGCGCGCGGCTGCGGCGGCGTCGGCAGCAGCTCCGAGCAAGTAATTAATCTTGCGACCGCAGACGCTCATCGCAAATTCGCGAACAGACATTTTTGAGCCCTCGCACAGCGTCTTATCGAGCGCGCACAAATGCCCATACAGGCGCGACACTCGTTAACCTTAGCTTTCGTTATACACATATACGTGTGTGTATATATATATATGTGTGTACATGTAACAGCGGCATTGTGCAATTTAATCGGGGCAATTTCAGAGCTCCAGGCATAAGCCATCTTCGCCGAGTGTATATACAAGAAACGAAAGCCGCGACGGATAAAGGCGCAGGAAGAGGCGATGGTTGCAGGAGAGCCGAGAGTCCCGGGGATTAACGATAACAGCCGTCAACGCGCTCAAATTGCCGGGCGATTCGAGGGTTTGGCTGCTGCTGCTGCTGTGCGACGTGGCAAAGTATGCGAGAGCATGGAGAGAGGGGCTGTCGAGTCGTTGCCGAATGAATGAATATTATTTATCATGAGGTGCGCTGCTGCTCGCGCCGCCGTTAGGATTACGCCGCAGGACTGTTTGAGCGGCCGAATAATTGTAGCGGTTGTTAACGTTGATTAAAAGCTTGCGTAGAGAGAAAGAGACAGAGAGAGGCGGGGATCTCGTTCGAGGGGAGACTGGATTAAGCGCCTTCTTCCGTATTTAACTCAGACTTTTGTTTTCGCGCTTTACCTTTTTCAGGATAGATTCGAGAAGCGTAAAAGATAAAGGTAGGGAAAATTGAATTCGTAGAGGTGCAATTATGAAAAGATGAAAGGAAATTTTACTAGTCTCATTGTTTTGAAAGACATCTATATTATTATAAATAACGTAACTAAAATGTATTCCCAAAATTAAAACCTTGAAAATTTTGCATTGAGTAATTTTTCAAAATGTTAATCACACTTGCTTATAATGCGCTTACAGAGAATTGGGATGGGAATTTTGTGCGAGAGCAGGTTGTACGCGGCCCGTAATGAAATTAAATTTTTTGCATTGTCCCCAGAATACAAATTATATGCAAAGTCTCGATTATGGTATAGAGCGTAGAGCTTAAGCACAGATTAGGACATAGTCATATACATCTATGGATTAGAGCGTAACACACGGGGACCGACGCGAGGAGCAGCCAACCACAATGCTAACGATTAAAGGGGACAAATTCACCATACACACCGCGCCTCGCATATACTTACTTAACCCCTTAAAATACGAGATTATTTGACGGTATTTTGCTGTGTTCCGCGCATTATCGTGGAATTAAGCCTCGTAAAAGCGAAATGTAATTTCCATTCCTTGCCGAGAATAATTAAATTAAATTAATTGTTATTCTTTGTGGAATCACATTTTCGAATCAGGAATAATGATTTGTGAAGCATTTTGTTTTAAAGATAAAAAATGATGCGCCAGCAATTCTAATTGCAAAAGCCACAGTAGCGTGTGAGAAATTTGCATGGGCGCCCAGTGAGAGAGGACGAGATGAGGAGAGCGAAAAGAGAAAAAGCCAAAGGGTTAAAAGCGTGAAAATGATAAAAACACAAGGTCTGAGGGATATATAAGCGAGAAGAGGAAGGAGAGATTGGTGGTGCCTTTTCTCATCCTCGCGCTGCTTAAAAACGTCGAGACGACGAGTAGAGAGGCAGTGTCAATCCCAACGCGCTCGCACAGAGTTTGTCTCTCTCTCTTGCTCTCTCTGCTCATTCCATTATACTTTTATAACGTCGGTGTTTTCATCCGTGAAAGATTCGAGGCGAGGTCTCTCGTACAAAAGGTATAGAGAGAAAGAGAAGAACTCGGGCGTAGGAAGAGATTCGTAGCCAGAGAGCAGCAGCAGCAGCAGCAGCAGCGGCTGCAGACAAGACGGTTTGAAACAAAGCAATAGGAAGAGCGGACGGTATAAGGGTGTGTGCGCTTTTTAATAGGGGGACAGGAGAGAGAGGGTCTTTTATCTGTAATCCTACAGCAGATAATTACTCTCTCTCCCTCTCTCTCGCTCTCTTTCGCCGAGGCGGCAGCGGCGGCGGTGAAGGCGACGGAGGCGACCCGCGCCACTGGCGGAGAGGAGATAACTCAAGGACGGTAATGAATCTCCCTCTTTCTCTCCCTTTCGCGCGGCGTTTGCAAAGTGCAAAAACCCTCTGGCTTTGCCGGGACAGAGATAGAGAGAGAGGGAGAGAAAGAGAGAAGCGTCCCCTCGAGTGAGAGCGGAAAGATTTTGCCACTCGTGTAAAAATAGAGCAGGAGGAGAGAGCGAAGAAGATGGCTTTTCCTCTCTCTCTCTCTCTCTCTCTCTCTGCTCATCGCGCTAACGAAGAATGGACAGTTGCGAGAGAGAGAGAGAGAGAGAGAGAGTGAGAGAGGAGGGAGAGTTTTAACGCCCGCTTTTTCCTTTGCGGCCTGCGCGGCACTCGCCCTCTCTCTCTCCCTCTTCTGCTCTCTCTTTCTCTGTGTGATTAAGGATTGTTGATTTTGTAGCGCGAGATTTCGGATCATGCCCGAATCGAGCCGGCCCCTCGAAATTAATGTTGATATTCGAGAGAAAGACACTTTCTGCAGATGTTTCGCGCATAGGAGAATATCCTCAGCTTTTGTGTCGAGGATAATTTAATTAGCTTCTTTTTAATGAACCGCTAAATTGATTTACCTTCGTTTCCCAATAACGAAGCGTAATTTTGTTTGCAGTTTTCTTTACGGCGCGATTTATGCATTATGCCAACCAAGTATATAAAACTCGGTATACACACCGAGTGGCGCGACGCGAAAAAAAGAAAACGAGCCCTGGGTCTCTACCGTGCATATATATATACATATAAAGAGAGGCCAACCTCTCACCGCGGTGTAAAATATAATCGAGCGCAGGGTCGATTTGTGGCTTTCTCGGGGAATTCGCTTCTCCCTATTCGCGCGGTGTCGCGCACCCGCAGCAAAGTTTTTGACGCTTGCGCGCACAGTTGGGCGTGATTTGCGAGTGAGCGAGAGACGAGCATCTATCCTCCCTCCGTGAATACACCTACATATATATATATATATATATATACATTAGAATATATAGT
>UELU01098629.1:0-12394 GCA_900490025.1 Megastigmus dorsalis
ACTTCTTAGAGGGCTCTTTTACAACTAAAAAGAGGTTTTGAAAAATTTCGGAAAGATATCCGGCGTATTTTGACCTGTTCTTTCGAATGGTGAGACTTATTTTTTGCTAAAACACTCTTGAAAAAAAAATATGGCGTGTTTTTCACGAAAAAAAGTGAAAAAATTTATAAATTTTAAACTAATATAAAAAATTTAGAAATTTTAAAAGTATTTTAGAATTATGAAAAAAATTTTCCCGTAATATTTGAACATCGATTGCACTTTTTTGCAGTATTTTGAATTATTGTCATTGCATTCTCCTTAAGAAAAAAAAATTCATAAAATTGAAAATTTACAAAAATTTTAACTTTTTTTCGTGAAAAACACGCCATATTTTTTTGCAGGAGTATTTTAACAAAAAATCGGTATCACCATTCGAAAACACAGCTCAAAATACGTCGGATATGATCTTTCTCAAATTTTTTCAAACCTTTTTTTAGTTGGAAAAAAGCCTCGATAAAGTTGTTGAAAATACGGGGTCTTGTCGTTAATGGGTTGAGTATGAATTTGAGCAACTTAGCTGTCATCTAGTACTGTGCAGGATCAATGAAATAAAATTTTCTACATCCAAGAGAATTGCTTAATGAATCGCGAATAGTTTATATTTAATGAAACGCGCGAATTAGGGCAGACGTCCCGATTAGTGTGTTTTGACTTGTTACTGTGCCCTATCCTTTTACGTAGGATACAGTAATCGATACGCAGTAAATGAACTATTAGGATCTTATGACAAGCAGACGATGTCCAGTAACAGAAAGCATGAAATTTTTGTTTTCCTCAATTGTGTCATTTTACGATTTTATTTGATTTTGATTAGAAATTAGAGTTAACTAAAATATCTATAAAAATATTAAAAATTGAAAAAAAGTTACAAAATTTAGAGATCGTCTGCTTAATGGGCACAGTAACCGGGGTATCTACTATACATACCCACACAATAAAATGAAAATAGTATAATAAAGAAATTAATGCTTTATGGCTACCTGACACTTGATGCGATGTTTTCAATTTTTGCACATTTGAATTTTCTATGGATAAACATACAAAACACTTAGTTTCTTTAAAGACGAATTACTTACATGAAAGATAAGAAAATTATTCTTTTTCTCTGCTTAAAAAGTCTATCGTGCACGACGATTCCATCCCTATAATTAGTATGCAATATTATCGAACAATTTTCTAGCGCACGAAGTCCAGCGATAAGATTTTGTTAGTTAACATGCATAGGTCTAATCCTCATTACCGGTTCTTCGATTAATGATGTTAGATTGGCCATAATTACCCCTTTGACGGCGCCTGACGTAACGTTATTTTTTACTCGCGCGCCAAATTGTTTCTTTGATTTCGCGATAAATGGCTAATAGCGATCAGTCAATTTCCTATTCTTGATTGTTTTATCAAGAATCGCCGTACAATTTTCTTTTCATAATTGCGTTAATTATAGCAATTTGTTCAAAATTGAGAGTTTTCAAAGCCGATAATGAATTTAAAAATAATCAATTATTCAATCATTAATTTGAGATTCTTTTGAAGAAAAAATCAATCGCGAAATATTTCGAAATTAAAACGCCATTTCAACTGTATTAAATACGAATTCCCAGTCGACATAATTAATTAAGCCATTTGGTATTCGTTGTGTCATTAAAAATTGACATGACGTCATCAGCATTCATTAACGAATAAACAATATAATTTGAACAATGAATTCAACAGATTAATTCAATTATTTTTTTAATACGTAAGTGGCAATGCAGTCTATTTGGCATATACTATTTAGTCAATGTTAAGTGTACGTATAAAGTTGTGCTTATATTTGACATATTTGAGAGTAAAAACCTTTTGGAGCTTAATAAAGGCTTACCGATCTGTGAAGTCTACTACTACTTACAATTGGTAGTTGTTGCCCGAACATTTTTCTATATTTATATATTCTTATTTTTTCATCAATCGATGTATAAATGTATATATATGTATCTAAATGTGTTCTCATTTATTATTTCAGGTGAGTTATCGAAATTTACTTTACGAGGCCTCCTTTCTTACGTAAGTTTATTTTTATTTTTACTATAATGCATTGCATAACTTTTTAAATGTACGATATACGACTGCAATACATCGTTTATAATAATTGTAAATTCAACTTTGAAATGAGAAATATGTTAA
Organism: Megastigmus dorsalis; assembly: GCA_900490025.1. Taxonomy (NCBI): domain Eukaryota; kingdom Metazoa; phylum Arthropoda; class Insecta; order Hymenoptera; family Megastigmidae; genus Megastigmus; species Megastigmus dorsalis. Next base: position 2,203 of record UELU01098629.1, read on the forward strand.
TTTAAAAAAAATTAAGTTATATTCTAGAAAGGTTATCTATTACAAGAATAGCGGTTAAACAAATTTAAAATTTTTACATGATAAATTATAAATTTTTCTTTATAAAGTATATTATTCTACCTTTATCGTAGCTACCAGTTCACTACGATATATCGCAGATAGAGTAGTATAGATGAAAAATCCTTTTTCCATTTCGACATTTTTAAATCGTATTACGATTTTTTAAACAAGACAATCAATAATACACATTCACGATATACCTTTCAAATCGAAGCATTAATACAGAAATAAAAAGAAAAGCAAAAAAAAAACATGAACTGAAATAAAGTCCATACGTTCAGACGGTTAACCTCGAACAGCAAGTCACTCGAGCTCGTGACTTAATGTAAACCAACTTATCGCCAAGCCAACTTTCTTCGATGTAAAACTGAAAAGTTATTCAAGCGAGTCGCAATGCCACTGCGCTCGCTCGTCATTTCTCCATCCTATATATAAAATCTCGTCTCTCGATATTATTCCCATATATATTCCATGGACAATGCGTGGGCGTGATCGAAAGTGTATAACAAAAAACAACACAACTCTCCTCGAGCCTTCATTGTAATAATATTCCCGAGTTTTGAAATAAACGATATCAGCGGAGTTTCATGGTTTCGAATATAAGCAGATTTTTTCGCGCATTGTCTCGCGAGCACAATAGAAGGAGAGAGAATCTCTCCATCATCAGCGGTATATCCAAAGGGATGGATTTATATTTCGGCTCTGCGGCTTTATATCTCGAGATTAAGGCCGCAGGAGAGGTGGAGAGGCGCCATAACGATGCGGCTCGCCTTCGTCTCCCCCTCTCTCTCTGTCTCTCTGTCTCTCTGTCTCTCCGTCTCTCACTCTCTCACTCTCTACTCTATAGTGTGTCTCCCTCCTTGGGCCCGTCGGCGGCAGCAGCAGCAGCGATCAGGCCTCGCGCGCGCACTCGAGGGAAAGGCCAGAGCAAGCAGCAGTAAGAGCAGCTGCGACGGCGGCGGCGCTGTCCGTGTATATCTCGTCGCGAAGACAGTCTAGTCGAAGACACCAGCCGAGCGCGTGATCCTTGTATATCTTCTTGTCTCTCAACTATCCTCTCCATAATCATAGGCAGCGAGGCGCACAACACACGCAACAGCCAAGAGCGACTCGCTTGCCGCAGCACTCGCCTTTGCCTCGCTCGATCAAAGGAAGCAACGGACTGTAGTGCAGTGTGCGCGCGTATACACGAGTGGAGGAGTTACGAAATTATACCGTTAGGCGTTAAATCGCTGGTGTGTGGAGCCTCGGAGCGCGCGTCGTCTTTGGATCGGACGGACGGATGGACGCGACTCGCTGCTGTGTGTGCATAAGTGCGCGGCCCGGTCTGTGTGTGCGTGTGCAGCACTCGTAAACGAATGGTGCTCGTAGTCGAAGCAAGCTCTCTCGCTCTCTCTCGCTCTCTCTCGCTCTCTCTCGCTCTCTCTCGCTCTCGTGCCCCGCAGCTGCAGTGTCTTGGATCTTCCTCTTGCCGCAGCTGCTCTGCGCGCCTGTCTCTCGCTGAGTCTGTGTGTGCGTGTGTGCATGTGCGTGTAGTGCGCGCTTCTGTGATACGGTGCAGCGAATAAGAGCCAAAGAGAGAACAAGAACCTGCGGCACTTGCGAAATCCATTTCTCTGCCAGTGTGTAGGTAGAATCGCTCGGTTATAATAATGGTTGTGCGCTTGGAGCGAGCTGCAGTCGCCGTAGCCGCCGCCGCCGCCTCCGCCGCCGCTACCACCGCGAGTCTTGCAGCGGATATCCTTTAGCCAGTGTTCGTCAGTGTATGCTCGACTATTGTATACTGCCATTTTTGTGTTGCTATACATTTGCTTGTTCGTTCGGTCCTGTGCGGTGCAGTGGTCCGGATCGTCGACGATCGGCTCCGGGGCCTATATATGTGTTGTGCGGGTCCGTACAGGCAGCTATAAGGCGGCGCCAGCAGCGTCAGCTTCATTATGGACATGAAATATTTGCCGGAGAAAGTGAAAGAGAGCTAGTGACGGAAAGAGAAAATCTGGTATATCATGCAGTGGACGCATCGAGTCGCTATCGAGCCTTGAATTCGAACAATATCCCGGACCGCTCGAGTATATTGTATATACCGATTGCGACAACAAGCGAGCGCGCGCGCGCGCCTCCGAGAGATTCGGACGTGTGCAGCAGAAATTGGATCCGTGATGCGCGCGCGGTACCAGGCGACTCGGTGCTGCTGCAGTTGAAAATTTGAGGTTAGGAGAAGCGAGCGAGTGAGCGATACCTATAGTCAGCCGCTTGCCCGCGCGCGCGAGAGAGAGAGTTGAGGCCAAAGCGCTCACGCGAAAGCCTGTATCACGTACACACGCGCGCTCGCGCTGCAGAGAGAGAAAGAGAGAGAGAGAGAGAGAGAGAGAGAGAGAGAAAGAAGAGAGAGATAAACATTTCCCTTTCGAAAGTCCCTCGCGTCGCCGACGAAACGAAGCGCTCCCGATACCCGAGGACCGATCAAATACACCAGGCGGGCGGCCGAACGATATACGAGAAGCCGGGGGAAACAAAAAAAGGGAAGGAATCAAAAAGGGGGAAAAACTCGTGTCACGGCGAGTTCTCCACAACCGTCCACCAGCGGTGCAGCCAACCCAGTGCACAGGTGAAGGAAAAAGAGGGAAAAAAAACTACTCTAATAAGAGCGCGCCTTTCACGCATCCCGCCGCTCGTGCATAAACTTCGAGGTCGCTACATCGTCGTCGTTCGCTCGCTCGCGGCTCGCAAAAGAAGCGAGCGCGAGAGAGGGAGGAGACACGTTCAAACAGAGCGCAAAAGAGGAAAGAAAATAGAGAGAAAGAGAGAGAGAGACAGGAGTGAAAAAAAGAGCCGAGCACCGCTCGCTCGGCTAACTCGGGTTTTCTAAAGCGTGCGGGCGCGCGCGTGTGCAGCGGAGTGTCGATCAACGGCTGGCCGCCGACAGGCACAAGAGGAGAGCAGTTTTTTCTCTCTATCTCGCTCTATCTCGCTCTCTCGCTTCTCTGGTCTTTCGTTCAAGCAGACGAGGCGTGCAGAGCGCAGGAAGGCATCCAGCCAACGTATATATCCAGACGGCTGCGAGGATGATGGTGTTAACGGCACTGAAGCAGGTCGCGACCGCGGCCACCAACGCCGTGCATTCCGCTACGAGCTCTGGGCACGGCCACCATCACCATAACGCCGCTGCCGCCACTTCCGGTACGTTTGCAATTCAAATCCCCCGCGCGGCTTGCTCCTATGTACCATCGCTGCTCCCGGCCTCTCTGTCTGCCTGTGTGCGGACGTGGGTATGCTGCAGTGTAGGAAACGCTCGGTGCGGACGCACCGGCTCGCGTGCACGTCTGCGAGAGCCTGTCTATGTTTGGGTGCAGGCTTCCTTTTTCTAGTTGAAGCGACGAGGAGGTTTTTTTTTTCTTTCCTTTTTGACAACTGACGTATGAGCAGTACGAGGTGGATAATTTATGTTAAAGTTTTTTGAGAGTCTAAAGTGTAGATTTTAGATGAGACTGCTTTAACACTATGTTGCCTAAGGAATTCATTTTGGCTGCTTTTCAACTTCGATTAGAAAACAATTATGTATATAATGACACAGGTTCTTATAATTTTGTGACTTTTTGTACAACGTGTAAATGCGTTTATTAATCATTGTAGTGGCCTCCCCCTCCTTCATTTTAAACAAATTTCTTTACACATTAGTTATTCTTTCACAATGCAGTCATTTTCACTGCTTTAGTTTCAATCTTTCTAGTGTTAAAGAATGATGCTTTAGTATTTACATTTGCAGAGCAAGTTTTTTTTTATTCAATTTATACATTATTTGACTTGCGGGTGATACTTTTCTAATAAATTGACCCATTGATTGTTAAATTCATGTGTACTTCAAAAAATATAGAAAATTTAACTAATGTAACAGCTTCTGTTACATCACGGACTTATAATAATTTACCTTTACGTAAAAACAATACTAAAATAAATCTAAAAACTACTAAATATTATTAGCACTGCTAGAATTTGAAATTGTAAAGAAAATTTGAAACCATTATAATTTTAAAATGAAGGTGAATTTTCCGCTATTTTCAAGTAATAAGTTACACAATTTCGTCGAATACTCGAAATAATTAAGTTAACTATATAATAAGTAAGTTAATATTTGATAGGGTGTATGAACAAAATATTTAATCACAATAACCAAATTTAGTTTGTCAGTGTAGACGTAAACATGTTTTTACACTGTTCGTAGCACAAAAAGTCTTTGATGACCATCTAACAGAGTGTTCCAAGAGCTCTATATTCAAAGTCATAAAAAGTCCCGGTATCATTATCCTTGACGAGTTTGATCTACTTACTCGTAATTTTTTGTGTTCAAAGTTCCCAAAAAGCCGAAGCACCAAAAAAAACGCTAAACCGGCTGTAGCTTTTACATTACTCAAATCGTGAATAAATAGAAAAAAAAACCATTAAACGAACGTTACAGAAAGGGAACTCGAGAGAGAGTCCCAAATCATCATCAGGGCCACTTGCACCGCACGTTTTTTTTTTTTTTTTTTGTTTCTTTTGTCGCCGATGTAGACATAACAGTGCGTGGGTTACGGTGGGTGTAGTTGTCTGTACACACAACGTTTAGCTCTGGGTAGGGCAGCATTGCGCGCGAGTAATGGTGTCGTAGGAAGGAGGTGGTAGGAGCGGTAGGAGAGGTGAGAAGGGGGGGGGGTGAAGGAGGGGACCACCAGAGTTATTTGTCACCGCGGGCCGGCTTAGCTCCGCTCGAACTGCCATTGCGCAAGGCCGTGCTGATTAAAGGCTTATGCCTCCGTTCCTGCAATTTACGTGTATATGTATATGTGTGTGTGTGTGTGTGTATATATATATATATATATATATTGGATGGAAGTCAGTTCGAGTGTGGCTCCGGCTCCGTTTCAATGGGGAAGATGCGCCCAAAGAGAGAGAGAGAGAGAGAGAGAGCAGGAAGAGGTATAGAGGGGATCGAATGCGCATACGTACACACGAACAACGGATGAATGGGTACTTTGCACCCGGACAGAGAGAAAGCCTTTCGGTCAAGGAGCACACTCACATATACTCCCGCATATACAGAGACAGTGTCACACAGATGCGTCTGCGCGTGTATGCAATGAAATGCCAAAATTATACGTTGCGAGCTCGTGAGCTTACAGAGTCGGATGTATGTTTAGGTGAGATATCCAGTGTTGCTCTAGTATCACTAATGCCCCAGTCGAATAATATTATTATAGGAATTTACTAGGCCCCCTCTTTACGCTATATTGGATTATCCTCACTCTCTACCTGCTACTGCTAATGCTCCATTCTATTTTATTTCTCCTTACGGTTCTATGTAATCGTTCAAATGATTTTTTAATGATTCCACGGAGTTGTTGTTTCCATTTAGCGCCGTCATTGTTTTTCGGGATATGATTTACGAATCGACGACTTTTCTACGGTTGCTCGATGTGCCTTCAAAGCTATGAAGTATTTAATTACGAGCCAAAAAATGAGTAGGTGTGCAAATGTGTATAAGTAGATATATACCGAGTCCAGTAAGGCATGTTCATATTTACTTCTTTACTTTGATGACATTTGTTTGATTGATGGCATTAACCAATCGACAAAAGTATTTGCCAATATAGACATATATTTGTTGTTTGTGCTTCAAGTTTCGCTTTTGAACCCGTTCAATATTATTAATTAATTTTAGTGATCATTGATGCTTGTTTTTAATACGTGGATAATAGATTCAATTAATCAGTCAAAAGCCCATCAAAGAATGTTTAATACTGCTGTGAGGAAATTCTCAAAGAGAAATATATTAACGCACGTTCTCGTTCTTTATCGAATTGATTAAATGGAATCATAAATCAGTATTAATTTAAATATAAATATGTATTATGAGTATTGCAATCTAGGTCGAAATGCAAAAATGGATTATATATATAGGAGCTATGGGCTTTTGATAAGATTGACTAATCGTATTCTACGGCACTAAATATACACAGCGAATATATTACATTATTCGCTCAACGATAATAATAAGAAAAATTACACAGGTAATTTTAAACGTAGTTTTGTTACTTAATAGCGTATAGCTTTTGACTGTTGCTCTACGAAAACAAAGCAAAGTGTTTCATCATTTTAATTAAAAAACTGCGGTGCTAAACAAATTACAAGTTTTTCGGTTGCTCTGACGTAATCGCATTAATTCCCTCCATAATCGCAAATTTCGAATGAAGTATCCCAAAAATGGAAGTACAACGTGTCGAAATTAAATTATTAGAAATACGCGAAAAGTACAGTAATTTGAAAAACAAAAGCAACAGAGATGCCTGTAAAGGTGTTTTATGAAAGACCAACAATTATTATCTCTCTCTCGCGCGCACGCTTTTGTAAGTTCTCCCCCCGAATTGCCTATCCACGTTTCAATTTCGCGAAAATTGTTCCAAAACTCAATCCGCGGCCGACAAGCGACTCGTGGCTCTAAAGCCTCCGAAAAACTACAACGTAATTGTACTAAAGGTATATATATATATCCTTATATACGTAATAGTTGGTCGGGCCTCCGAGCGAATGATTTCGTCGTCTGCGCTAGACGTATATACCCGAATGCAGGCGCAACGGAGCTGGTGCACCGATAGAGCGAGAGAGGCACTGCAAAGCGAGAGTTCATAGGAAAATGGATGCCACGAAGCGTGCAAAGGATTCTCGTCTTGTTGCCGAAGAGCCGAGAGAGAGAGAGAGAGAGAGAGAGAGAGAGTGAGAGGAGACACTGGCACAACTCCTGCCGCACCGCGACTCGATTTGCGCAAGCGGTTCGGTTCGGCCGTATAGTACTTGCCTGTCGACGACGATTAATGCGCCAGCGGACAGAGTAAGATAGAGAGACAGGCAGATATAGATATATAGAAGCTTCGGCGCGGGACTCGTGCGCGTTTGCGGCTTGATGCGCGCCCGCCCCGCGGCACCTCAATGCCAGCCTGCGCTACTACCGCTGCTGCTGCTGCTACTGCTGCACGATTGAGCGATCGTCGTGCAAGCCAGAGAGAGAGGGAGAGAGAGAGAGAGTGGGAGAGTGACTATGAAGTAAGAGAGAGAGAGAGAGAGATAGAGAGGGAGAAATTTGCGTTTGATGTATGACGATGTCGGAGCCGCTTCTGTAATGGGCCGAGTTTCGAGAAGCGTCGAAGTCTTTGATGCATGCTCCTACTGCTTTATGAGCTCTCTCTCTCTCTCTCTCTCTCTCTCTCTCTCGCTCTCTTGCTTATCCCCACCTCATATTTGTCCTTAACACTTGGAGGCTTTGTCTCCATTCCGATCCTTTGACGTTACATTGCCTTTGACTTTGTTGGCTCTAATCAATGCCGATATTTTGATGTTATATTTACGTGTATACAGGCGAATTTTCGTCGCAGGCAAATTGTTTCGACAAGACGTAAAAATGATATCTGTAATATAATACTCGTTAGAATCTAGGGCTTACAAAGTTTATAGCTTGCTATCTTGAATCTCGCGAACAAAGCTTAATAACTGCAGCTAGGAGTATGAAGACGGGAGATTATATATAATATTACGATCAGATTAAGAAGCAAGTACACGTCGGTGAATCGTAATCGACCTCGGCGCAGTCACTCGTTCCTTATGAAAAATCAAGCGGCAATTATAAATTCCTTAAACTCGACGTACTTATTCATTAATAAATGCTCTGACAGCGGAATTGAGCTACTCCATATAGGCAGATTCTTTTTCTGAAATGCACACAACGCGAGAGCAATTAGCAGAGGAAAAGTTGTGCCGCATTACGTGCCCCCGGGGAAAAAGAAGTCGTAAACAAATTGAGCAGCGTCGAGTGTGTATAAAGTGCCGGAACGAAGTATAGTAATGCTGGCCACTTCTGGGACTTCTTGATTCTCGCTGTACTAACGTAAAGCCAACATTGACGTTTTCCACCTCGATACTTGGTGTATACACACGCGCTGAGACTAAATTAACGACGCGAGCTCGCACACGCGATAAAACGCAGCAGTTCCCTTTTAGTTTCCGTATATATAGCTGCGGTCGTCGCCCAAAACTCGCTCGTTTAACCGACACCGATTCTTGGACTTTACGTGAAATTGTTTATCAACTAGGGCTTTAATGATCATATTAATATCGTTTGGTTATCGCTCGAAAGCTTAGGCTTCATCAAAAAGATTTCTTTTTATAATTATACACCATACTAACAATAGGTTACACGATCGATTTGAGAATTTCAAGATTAGTAAAGAAAAAACAAACAAAATTAAGTCTATTGGCTTTTATCATATTAATCATATTAATTTTGTTAAAAAAATAATCATAAAAATAACTGAAAGCTACTGGCGGAGTAATAACTTGAGAATCATTTATATAATTATGTCAGGATATAATATATTTCATTATGATCTATTATTACTTAAATTGTAGAGCAACTGTTAAGGCATCATTTCATTCATTCGAAGCCGAGATATGTCAATTTAAGTGTTGGAAGTAATATAAAATTAAGTAATTTCGAATTATACAGTATACGTAAATTTTTGCTACTAATCTCATTGATTTATTTAGAAAGTTTGCATTTTAAGCTTTAATTACATTTTTTACAAGATAAGTATCGAAGTTTGAAGATTACATAGTCTTAGACTACGAACCTGTAAATTTTTATTACGGTGCAAAGCATGAAAATATAAATGCGAGAGTTTTTTTTTCAAACTGCGGTAACTTGGCTTAAAAAATCATACAGTGTCGACTAAAAAATTAAATTTAAGCTTAAAGGATAAGTTTTATGTAGAAATTAGTTAGATTTATGGCAAAAATTTTTGTTAAATCGTATACTGCAAAAATTCGAAATAGCACGTATTTAGGTATTTGATATTATTTCACAAATTTAAAGTACAATATCACGACGTCCAATAAATGAAAGTGAAAAATAACAACGAGGCTTTAAAGAGCAGAAGTTACGTGCACATTTGTTTGTAGTTATAACTATGAAGACTTATTCGAGTTAAAAATGAGTTTTTTCGAAAAATAAGTGATAACTTTTTTAAACGGATATCTAGATCAATTCTGGTGACGCCGTTTGAAATATAAAACTTTAAACTATAGGAAATACTATATTCAAAATTTTTTCCAGGACGTTTACAGCGTCAAAAGTTGAAAAAAAAAACCTTTAACGTGCACACTAGTCAGATCGATCTGACACAATTCTTCTGTTATCAAAATAATTACTTCGCGTACTGTACTAATTCTTAATTAAAACATCATATTTTAAGAGTTGGTGAATACATTTATTTTAAAATGTAAAACTTTGTGCATGTCTTTTATACTTTAAAAATATTTTTTTTTCATGTTCAAAACTGATTATCGCATAAAAATATAAGGTCCTCGCGTAAAAGGATGTTTCAAAGATATTTTGTAATATTTCGAAAAATTCAAATATTCTCATTACAGCAAGTATGTTAAGGATGGAGATGGGGTCAATGATCCCCGTGTACACGTTACGTCATTCACATGAAACATGCACGTTAAGGGTGAAAAATTAATTTTCTTACTCAAGGGGAAATATATTAAAAAATGTCAAGTTTTTTCTGCCCTATATTTAAAAAATATGGAAGTAGAAACAGACGAGTGCTGGAAGACACAAAGAATTTCCCTTCTAGCGGGGTGTCAATTTTTTTTTTAATTAAACGATCTCGTACGCTAACCCCAAACTAAGCTTTTTATTCCGATCTCGTGGGCATCCTCCTTTATCGCTTCTTTCAAAACACTTTTCTCCCATACTCCAGCGCAAATAAACAGCCAACGCACCAACAGAAGCTCGACAAGATCAAGACTGCAAGACTGCCGGCAGAATTGCCCGTCGTCTTCGCCCAAAAAAACAATGTGTATATATCCCACTGAAACAGCACAAAGAGCAGAATCCGGTGTGGGGCTAACGGTTGCGGGAAACGGTCCAAAAGCGCGCAGTAGTAGGCGACCGATGCGTGCGAGGATCGGAGTTACTCGCGTTAATTTTGCGCGTGTCGCCCGCATGCGCCTGTACACGTGCAGTAGGTTGCCCATATCGCCCGAACAATCGGTCCGATCGCTTGCTTCCTCTCTCTCTCTCTCTCCCCCCCCCCCCCCC
>UELU01098630.1:0-11935 GCA_900490025.1 Megastigmus dorsalis
GCCGGAGCGGGTTGGGCTCGAAACGTCGGGCATGTTTGGGTGGTGGGGGGCGGTCAGATTGTTCTTTACTAATAAATGTTTATTTCAGGGTTAAATATAAGTTTATTTTAGATTCTTCGGGGGTGATTGTAAACAAGGGCAATCTGATTGCCCATGAATATTGATTAGACTGTAAGACCGATAGAAAGATCTTTGTCAGTTTATAATATGTTATATTATAAAGAATCGATCTTAACTTAACAATTCCAAATCTTTGATTGCTTATAGTTAATTACCCTTTCGATCTTACATTTATAAGCACGTATTTGTGAGTACATTTATATTATTTATTCAAAATAAAAAAGTAAAATTCTATCCAAATCTCTTAATCAGTATCATCTGCATGCATTCCACAGAAATTCTTGAAAAAAATATCCGCGTAAAGAATCTTCAGCCGCTTTCATTAATACCACCAACAAGACATGCAAGCTCCCAATAAACTAGGCTGCGTCATGACTCTTTTACCTCGCGACGATGAAGCATTATTGAACCCACCGCACTGAGAAAACGTATTCACCCGTACGCAATTAAGACAACCGAGGAATATTTACGAGACAAGAAGCAAGGCATTAAGGAAGCCGCAGAAGCTAATAGCTTTAAGACATCGAGTTAAATTTTGACGCGTTCCATCGCAGGTCTGCTGAGTTGATGCACACCTTAACGCGGGAACGATCTGCGTCTCGTCGCTTCTACACACACTTTCCCGTACACGAGATCCACAATAATCGTAAAAGTTTTAATGCGGCCAGACAAACGTTAAGTAAGTGCGCAATTATACGACTCCTATTTATTCATCAAAGCCTTATATCCCGGCAACTTTTGTTTATTACGTGCACATTTCGCGCGCACGGCCTTTACGTAAAACACATTTGGATGTAAGCTCACCGCTGAATATTGCAAAACATATACGGTGGAGGAAAGGATAAATGAGTTGCGATCAACAAATTACCTACGGATTCATCGATATGCGACTCGAGGGCGATTACTCTCTGTTTCCAATAAAGGAGTCGGACCAGCTCTCGCGGCGTTCGCATAATTCAGTGCTTCAGAGATAGCGGAATGATCGAGGTGATCGTTATGGTAAGGAAGCTGCCCCAGAGTCTCCTATAAAGAAACCCATAAATATGTATGCTATACTCTCGGCCAGGAGACGTCCCGCGATCAACACTCGCCCAGACTCGACTCGATTGAGTTTGGCTTGTTTTTTTCTTCTTATTTTTTTTGTCACTTGTTTGTATTTCATTACACTTTGCTTCGATCATTTCTTAAACCTCTATTTTTTTAGTTTTATATAATTCTTCTTAAGTAAATTAAAAAATAGTCTGTCGTTAAGTTAATCCTTCTGTGAATTATCGCTGACGAGAAAATTGAACCAGCGGTTTTTTCATCGTTAGTGTTATAAATTGCAATTTGCGTGTCATAAAGCAGTGATTTTCTACTGGTAGAATTGTACGAAAGTGCCTAAGTCCTTGTGTTTTTGACAGAGAGAAATCCAGTGTATTTTGTAATTTTCATATTGTAACATTCTACGTAACTTAAATAATTTTTATTCGTAATATAAAGGATCATTCGAAGACAGATTAGTTTATTTATTGTAGTTATTTGTACTTCATACGAATAAGCAATCCACGTTTAGTAATATGGTAGAGAAAATTCTTGGGAAGATATAATTTTCGATAATTTAAACCTTTAAATGCAATAGCTTACTGCGCATTAAATTTATACAATGTTAGCTTCAGCATAACACTTATCAAAACAAAGTAAATTAAAAGATATAAAATAAAATAATACTTAAAATAAATAATCCATAAAACATTTGTTTAAAATAGTAATCGCATAAACGAATAACAAATATAAAGATTTTATGAGAACGTTTATCATTTTTACAGAAAAGTACAAGGTTCATTTTTACTTTACATTTTCTGTATAATACTATAATCTATTTTACGGTTGCACACACTTTATACTTTATTTAAGAAGCAGAAAAGATTGTTTAAGAAAATGGAGATTTTTTACAGTCCTTTTCAAATATTCAAATGTCTTTGAGTAAAAAAGAAGATTTAAAATCTATGGGTTGAAACTCACGGCATATTTTAAAACAATGGCCTATGCATCAAACTAGTAGAAAAAGATCGTGCTTAGTCAGACATTACATATTCATAAGCAGATAATAAAATTTCTTTTTACGTGTAAGACAGATCATTTCAGTTGCACTTGGGTTATTTCAAAAATAGTTGTTAAAAACTTTTCATGTGCTTCACACATTATAGCACATTTATCTGCATAAATCATTTATATATGATATTCAAAATATGACCATCAAAAGAGATCGGAAAAATCAAGACCTATTCATGTATTTATCGAATTCACCGATATTTTTCAATCCAGTACTATTATTTAGTTCCTTTACTTTGAAAACATCAATATTTAGCGCTTGGTACATAAAAAATTTACAAGTACAAGTAATAAAAGTGTAGGTTCGCACAAAAGGAATCGCGAGTTAAAAATCCACAATCTGCGGTCCATCTGCTGCGAAGTGCCTCGCTTACTCCTCCTTCTATTTTTTTTTACTTAAATCACCTCACCAGTGAGAAAATATATATCGCGGGCCGGAGATTCGACGTTCGTTCCCTGATTTCCCTTCGCGCTCGTCCCTTCGGCATTTCCGCGCGCGGCGCCTTAACGTTGTATTTACATAAAAGGCGCCGCCTTCGTCGCTGCTACCGGCTGCTCCTTCATCGCAGCGTAAGAGAGAAAGGAAGAGTCGCCGGAATGTTTTAAATCAAATTCCTTATCGGACAAACGCAAGAGCGACGTAACGCGAGGGAGGCGAGAAAGGTAAGTCGTTCCCATTCTCTCTCTCTTTCACTCGATCTCAAGCTAGAGCCCCGTCATCAAGAGAGAGGTATAACGAGCTTCCCTTCCTTTCTTTTCTCGTTCTCCCTCTCGGAAAAAAACGAACAAGACGGGGAAGGGAAAAATGGTACCTCCCATTCCACTTAATAGTGATCGAGGATATGTGATGGCTGAAAGAAGGCGACTGACTGTACGTGTTTTTCTTTGATCGCGGGCGAGTCTAAGAGGAGCGAGGCTGTGCTCTTTTATGAATTTTCCAAGGCCTCCTGGATGATAATTTCTGTATCTCGAGATGCGAGTTGGAGTTTAGAGATTCTACGCGTATATAGCTGTTGCTGTAAATAAAGGAAAAACGAGCGGGAAAAGAGAGGGGGGAGGGCAGTTTGATCAAAGGTTAAGAGGTTCGACGGTAGCGATAGGAGGGGCGAGCGAGCACATAAATCTTGTCTCTCTTATCAGCCGAAAGCTCCGCTGGGAAATGGCTGCGTAGCTGCTTCTCGATTACCTCGCTTCCACGTTCTGCTTCCGCCAAAAGGAAGCTTTGTGATAGTAAAAAGAAAGTTTTGAGAAACCAATATAAAAGTATGTATTGAACATCAAGGTATCGATACATGCTATTTTTATAAAATATTTGTGAGTATAGTGTGTATGTGTGTACGTATGCCAAGCACCGTACTTCAGGAACTATTTTACTGATTTTTATGTAGTTTTGTTCAAATTTCTTTTTTTTTTAATGATGAAGAATAAGAGGTTTAGACATTAATTCATTTATTTTCAATTTTTCGATTTTCTATTATTTCGAAAAAATCAATTTCTGTTTTATTGATACGGTAACTTGACGAAAAATATTTTTATCGTTTTGAAAATTTACACTTAACTTGATTTCTTGGACAAATTCTTAAATGAGTAAAGCAACTGATCCGTTTAATAGTTATTTACGTTTTAATGATTTTATTAAACTGTATTCAGCCGTTATAAAATAATTTCTATTCAATCGATTTACTTAAAAATTAGTGGATCTTAATTCGCCAAAGTATGGGTCGGATTTTGGAATTACTTATTATTTGACTACAATTAGTGAGGCTACGTGAAGAATTCAGGTTAATTAAGATTAGTCTTGTGAAATTTACAGAAACGCATACAAAATAAATGGAACTTTTTTTGTGCCATCGGAAGCTTTTTCGGACAAAAAAATTTTAAGTAAAAGTTTGCAAGCCAGTAATAGATAAATACAAACTCCGCTACGCCGCGTCGGTCCAGCCCGGGGCTCATCTCGCATGAGAAGGAGAAGAGGAGGAGTAACTACTCATGGGAACAAGATGGAAGAATTGCAATTAAAAAACAAAACAGATCAGATGAACACTTTGCAAGTTATTATAATAAAGGTGTGCGAGGGATAGACTTACGTTGGAGTTCTGGGTAAAATCCGCAAGGAAGTCAACCCAGATAGTTGCAACACGAGAGTATTGTGCGCAACGCAGACAGGGAAGGGCGACGTTCTACTCCGGCTGGCGAGGGACTCCGATCGGGGGGCCTTCGCGGTCAACTTAGGAAAAGCGGTGGCCGGTATTGGTACGGTCAAGGAGGACGGAGGCAAGATTACTCTGGCATTCAGGGACCTTGACTCCCTGACTGAAAAGGAGGAAGTGGTGCAAGCACTGGACAGGGCACTCGGCACAACACGTCAGGAGAGAATAGTATAGGTGATGAGATCCAATAGGAGGGGTCGCAAGCTGGCGATCGTAACGACGGAAATCGCAGAGGCTGATGCGCTCCTGACCATGGGACGCATTCGCATCGGCATGATGAGCTGACGGATAGCCAGGCGCACTACAGTGGGACGGTATTTTAGGTGCCTGGGCTACAAGCATCTCAGCAGGAAATGTAAGAGTGCAGACCGGTCAGCCCACTACTACAAGTGCGGCGAACCAGACCACCACAAGGAGACCTGCAGGAAGGACCCACACTGCTTTTTGGGTAGAGAAGGACATGGAGTGGGTTCAGACTGCAAACACGTCGCTGGGTCGGGAGACTGCAAGGTCTTCAGACGAGCGTTACAGGAGGCGAAGAAGAAACCAAGACGGAGCTAAACCCGCGGCGGTAGAAAAAAGAAGAGCCCAGATGGGTGAAGAGAAGACAAAAATGGCGAAACGACGAAACAGACAAGACACCACGATTGCCGTAGAGCTTAGACACGCTGGCTGACCCGAAGTAATGTGCACAACAGTCCCGGGTCGGTATTGTGAACAAGGTGGACGTTACAGTTCCTTGCTCAGCGGCTGATGGCTTACCATCTACGTATGGTCAAGGGATTGGGGGTTTAGCCGACTGGACGCTGCCCGATGCCTTGGCCGCGATGGATTCCCGCTGAAGAGAATCCACTCGGCCCTGACTGATGACAGTTTTCTGGTTGGTTCATGGGCGGGTGATGGGCCCCAAGCTCGATGTCTTTAACCTCGGGAGGGGGATCTCGAGCCCGCCTATGGTCGCGAAGCGATTCGCCTCTTTTTAACCATCAAAAAAAAATTTTTAAAAATAGGGTAAATTTTTTTCAAAATTATTGACTATAAATATCGCATTTGGTGTTTGGAACTTTCGCTAACAAAGCTACAAACTATATTTTAAATCCATTTCGATATTTTAATGTTTAATTAATATGCAAATATTTATTCTAAAGTAAGTCATAAATAATAATTAATAGCGATGTAGATGCTTCAATTATTCTAAGAATTTATTCGAAATGCATCTTTAGTTTGAATGATATTTGTTGTTGCATAATTATTAAACATAATCATAGTTATTTGAGCCTTTCAAAAAACATACTAACATTATACAGTCAATATAACAATTATTTTCTTTTACATTTGTGGTTTGCGATTTCAGTATTTTATACTGTCTTCTTGAAATCGTTGGTCTCTTCAATTTAGAAGAATAACAAAGCTTAGTCCATCTACTTAAAATTATTCATACCGGGGCAGCAACGTCTGGTGTAAGCATGTAATCCTTAATAGACATTATTGTATAATTTTCAATATGTCTGCATTAAAATCTGAAATAATACTAGTTATGTAAAGATATTTAAATTATTTTAATTATCTAAAAATGTATTTCATTACTTTGAACTTTATGAGGCGTATTTGAATGATTAATATATGTTTACCGTGCAGCTACTCAAAGTAGGTATTTAAATTAATTACGTGTGGCATGGACCTACCATTATCGGTTTTGGCTTTTGTTTGCAATCATAAACTGCTTTTTTCCTTAAATAATGAAACACGAGGGTAGCTTATCATGACTTGTTTATTTCTATCTTATTTTTACTTTTTAATATTTCATCAAACTCGTCTGAAAATGTTACCAAGGGGTCGACGTGCACAGCCTTGGGACAAAAGGTCTCTTCCATAATGAAGGGTTTGATCCACCTAATAAAAAGCCGGTATCATTACGTGGACAGTCTGTGTGATTGTCGTGTTTCCCTCTTCCTCTACCCCCCTCTCCTCCTTCTTCCTCGCCACTCTCTATCTCTCTCCTCTTTTCATTATTGACAATCTTCCATATTCTCTGCCGTTACAGCCAAAACGCCGAACTCCTGCTTTCGGGTAATAATCTCCAGTCAATCAAGATCTAAATCACACTGTGCCCGCCCTCTCCTCGTTTCTTCCTCTTTCGCCCTCTTAATGGTGCTCTAGATAATGATGCCCGTGCTATTATACACAGTACATAGCGTCATTTTCCCTTCCTGTTATTTTTTTTTTCGTTTTTGTTTGTTTGGAAAGCAGAAGTCGTCCTGTCATCGTTACGAAAACTTTTGCGATATCATCACGATTCGAATAATCAATAAGACGTATCATTTACATGATCAAAAACTGTTAGTATAGTATTGGAAATATAAAGTTTCTGCATTAGAAATTATTTATTATGATTTATTATCAAAAAAGCTAAAAGATGAGCACAGCATACAATGTTGAAAAGCAAACAAAAATACCTAAACTAACGGAGTAATAATGTAATTAACGATTAATGATAATTATACATAGTAACAATGTTGTTTTTTCTTTTCTATATCATTATACTTTTAATATATTCTATCATGGCAATCGCCAAGATAAATTTCCCGATAAACGAGCCTTTGGTATTTTTTCTCGTATAATAATAAAAGCATCACCTCTGCAATCTTAGGTAAATGTCGTAAAAATGAACTAGAAAACAGTATTGTATGTAATATGAAATATTCATTTCTCTGGTTTACTACATTAATTAATAAAAAAGATGTCAGAAATTGGTACTTATTCTCTGGGTTTAAAAAGCATAGAAATCAGTACATCTAACTGTATCATATAATAATATATAGTATAATAATACAATTAGAAAATTTATCTGTACAAACTATCACCGTTTAACTTTGATCAGCATCAATAACTATAGTTTCACACTTGCTTAAACGATTTTTGTCGAGTGCATTAAAATTTTTCGAACTATTTCGTTACTAATTTACTTTACTTTAACAATTAATAAAACTGCACAATTCAGCACAGCATATTCTTCAGTACTTGTGTAGGCGTGAACCTATATTATATATTAAGGTTAATAGAATATAATCACCAAAAAAGTAAATTTTCCTTTATTTTGATAGAATTCAACCAATTAAAAATATTTCACTAATTGCATTCTTTCGAATATACTTATTTTTTCTTGTAAATTAAAACTTAAATGATAATACAGAACATGTATCAACTTCCAAATAACGTCTATCGAATACACGGGGTCAATCGAAGTGTTAAGCGAATATCTATTTCGATTAGTAGTGCCAGCAGATCGTGGGAGCGATAAGCTGTTTTCGTCAAAGTTAATTTTAATCACGGGTATTATGCAGTGAACGCGAAAACTTGAAGAGTAAAGTTGTTATACGTTGCTCGGCTTTAGCGAATTCAATTACTGCCTCGTAGTTGGCTCGGAGCTAGAGAGAGAGAGAGAGAGAGAGAGAGAGCGAGAAAGGCGTGCAGCCGATTCGCAAGCGAGCGAGCACGTGAAAATTTATGCAAGCCGCGCTGGTAAACCATTTATTACTGATTGTATCTATCAATTGTTGTAAAGGGTTTGCTCCAATTACTCAGACTTTGACGCCACGAGGGATGAGAGTTATTGTAGCACCAATGTAAGAAGTACTGCCTAGTCTCCAGGGTTGGCTCGGTATGTAAATGAAGGGTTGTCAACCCCATCGTCCAAGGTATACGACGTACGAAATTCATTTCGGCGTATCCGGTTGCACTAAATCAGGCGCGAGCGCACTCTAACTCTCTCTCTCTCTCTCTCTCTCTCGCTATCTGTCTGTCTCTTTCTCTCCCTCTCTCTTCCTCTCGCCCCGTTTAAACGACTTTGGTCAATTTGACTTTAATGACTTTCAATTAAGTGTTAACTTGACGCCGTGTTCGTTTTCGACTTTCGCTCGTTGCATTAGCATATTCAACGACTTTGGAACTTTATTTTCTAGCTTTTTATGAGTGAGTAATTGCGCGGCTATTGCCTGAAATAAAATTACAAAAATGTACCGTTGAAGCATATTTAGCAGTTTATTTTACAAATAAAAATTTATCAATTTGTGTTATACAATTCATAATTTTTGAAAAGAACGTCGGAACCTCTTTGCAACGAAGTATACATGTCTACAAATAATCGTTTGCTTACGAGTAGCTTATGTTGTTTATTAATAATTGGAATAACATTTTGGAACTTATAAACAAAAATGAAGATAAATATAAAAAATAAAAAAAGAAAGAAAAAATACAATTTGAATAAATTTAAATTCGATATGAAGTATAACGTTAACAGAGTGTGTATATAAAATCTTGATATTGTTGTTATCATGGTAGCAAATTGATGCACCTTTGATTAAATATTGCATGATTTTATTATTTCTATATAAAAAATAATGATGCTGTTTACCAATTATATAGGTTTTACATGAAACGCATCAATATAAGAACTGTTTATTTATTATGAAATTAAATGTAAAAAATATTCGATTATTCGACATCCTGCCACAGAGTTTATGAAGGAGTTCTATAGAAGCACTCGAAGGACTGGGAGTAAGGGAGTAAGAGAGTAAGGGTAGATAAAATTTGTGGACCTTCTTTCTGGTACGGCAGTACATCATAGGGGTCGCTGTTCGGTTGGCGTAGAAAAAAAATTACCCTTCAAAAAGAACCCTACCGCATCGACAGCCTGGTAATCGATCTACTCCCCTGCCTTATCGACACACGTACGAAGGGTTGTTTTACTTTTCGCCGCTAGATTGTTCTGGATTTTCTGAACCATAATCTTTTTCTAAATCGACTATTTGTTTAAAATGTCAGTATTGTAAACATCTCAGTTGATTTATAATTGTAGAATTGTACAATTGTAGAATTTATTTTTGTCATAATATGGTAAACTATATATGTTGTTATGAAATAAATAGGATAAAACTTATTAAAACATATTTAATCATTTTCTTCAATCATGTCTTACTTATAAAGAATTACTTAGGCTACTGCTATTATGATGTATCATAATATATGCAATGCAATAACTTTGCAACAAATACTTCGGTTGGGTGTGAATACAATCAAGATGTACAATTTTTCTAAATACTATAATTTATTATTATACACGTATGTAAAACATTAAATTCTTTTACGTTATACGCTTAATATTATGTCTATAATAATCAAATTCTCGAAATTAGTGTCATCCTATCAGTCCAAATAAAAACCTTATATGATGAATTTCGCGAAAATCTATCGAAAACAAGATAATACCTCGCGAATCGGCTGCGCATCAGCTAAAAACTCCCGCTCCCTTCCACTTTTCAACAATACACACACCAGTGCGTGCATCGCACACACACGAATTCGATATCTCGCTCGTAAATCGCTCGACAAAACGGACGATACTCTTGTATGCTAATAACTCACGCACGGCTAGCTGTATATAAAGCGTATCCTACACGAAGAAAGAAAGGGATAAAACAAGGTCCGGGAAAGCCCCTGCGCGCGTATAGCCTTTCGGTTAGCCGCATTGCGTTTCGTATTATTATTATTATACATATATAGCCGTCGCATTATATTATATAGATCCCTCGTCGTGCGGCTAAAAACTCACGGCTCGCACAATGGGCTGTTTCCAGCGGCGCATCATCTCCGTCCCAGCCTCCGGATATGCTTCCGTCTTTTCCCACTCTACTGCGCGTCCACATAATCTCAGCCAAGAGGAGCTGCGCACCCTTTTGATCCTTTTCTTCGCCGAGGCGTGCAATATGGCCCCGTGTGTACCGCGGAAAATGCCAAACGTGTGCGGCAAGAAAGCAAAGAGGATAATGTGCGTGCCTGTGTACGAGAGAGTCTCGAGGAGGGGTGAAAAAAAAAATCTATAGTGGACCTATTATGAGCGCGTGTTTTATAACCGCGAATCCGTCACGTCGAATCAAATTCCGATTTGTTTTACAGCATCCGCACCTTCGCTGCTTGCACGTGCTACCTGTCTGCGTGTGTGAGAGAGAGTTTGGAGTGTACTATCCGAGGCTGATGCACGCGAATTGCATCCGTTCTATAATCAAACGCTCGGCGCGCGCACGTCATAATTTACGCTCCCACGAGCGAATAACGCGGCGAATTACACGTTGGCGATTGGATTTCCTGCGAAAACATTAGATTTCCGTGAGGGGCGCGCGTCGAGCGGAGGCCATTGACATGAGGTCCGATTTGCGCCTGAGTGATTATTACTATTCCTACTGTTTGATGTGTATGCCGAGTTTACAAATGTTCTTAAGCGATTGCATATACTGACTTTGAAGATAAGTGTATCGTAAAAGGAATCAGTATTGTTATCGATAATGAAAATGGTATTTTATTTTGTAATAAATTTTTCAGTTTATAAAACGCAATACACTATTCAAAATATCTACAATAAATCCGACTTATTATATTTAATAATAAATAGAGTAATATTTAATATTCTATTTAATGAATATTTATTATTCACTTTTCTTTAGTAAAACATTACAATAATACTTAGTATTAATTCTTTGGAAGTACTTGATGTTAAAGAATCTTTAATTCAAAACTATAATAATACCATATTGTAAATTAAATATGAAAAAGTATGTGAAAAATACATATACATTAAATTGTAAATTAACATATATGTGCTAAGTAAACACAGATACCCTTTATGGATATAATATTGAAATATCAATTTTTATGAAATTGTTTTTTTAGAACCATATTTAGGTAAATGTATAGGTATACTGTTTTCAATAGAGTATCCCAATAACAATTTTTACAATCATGATTATATTCAATGATTTCTTTTTTATCGCTATATGTGTTATGAACAATCAAATATGAAATAAGAATAGAAATTTTTAAAATCGATCAATAATAAAAATTTTGACTCATTAATCATTGTATTTATCATATTTTATTCATAATCATAAAACGAACATATACAAAACAAACACAGAAACATGTGACACATACGATATCGAATAATTTGCAGCTCAATATGATTTTACAAAAATGTCATATTTCCTAGGCTATGCAACGAAAGCCATACTCCCTCGCAAAAATGCTCTGGAGCAGCTAAAATTCTATTACAACAGCTCATCGCAGTCCAATATAAGTACTGGGCGTTTTATATAACGGGGTCACCGGACTATAGGCATAAGCGGGTGCGCGCATAGAGCGTGATTATCGTGTCCGTCGATGGGCATCGAGAGCGAGAGAGCGAAGAGAGAGAGAGAGAGAGAGAGAGAGAGAGGAGCTCGCATCCACACAGATCGGGTTTGTCGATTGGTCAATGCCATTCCGCCCTGTCAATTGGTCGAATCTCGGCTCTACATACGCCGCGGGGCTGGATCGACGCCGCACTGTACCCACACCCACATGCACACACAGCTACAGACACACAGGCGCGCATATACGCATTCCAATTTTCATCGTTCATTCCCCGGCAGTATGAGCAAAAGGGGGCCGAATTTCGGAGCGGGGGGAGGGAGGGTGGT
>UELU01098648.1:0-19810 GCA_900490025.1 Megastigmus dorsalis
CCCCCCCCCCCCGAGTTACGTATATATATATAGCGCGTGTTTGCGCAACTCCAAAGCTGTAATTGAATTCCTGCATTTTGCGTATACGGGCTTTGCGTTTTAAAGGCCAGGATATACAAAATATCGGTGAGTGAGTGCCGCGGCGGCGGCGTCGGCAGCGGCTGCTATTCAAAATTCAGTTTAGACCGATCAATCGAAGCTCTCTCGTAGGTTTTCGAGTTGATTGGTTGTGTTCAGCGCGGCGGGAATGGCGACTAGATAAACTTTTGATAAGTGATGGCGATGTGTTGTTGGAATAAGCTCGGTAAGCTAGAGTTATAAAACTATGGCAAAACCAATAATGTACCTCGGTGGAAACAAGTTTGCGAGAAGTATCTGATTAAATTATGGGGTGATTAAACGCTAAAATTGTAATGGATCTCTTAATGTTATTAGTTTTTTTTTTCTTTTTGAACCATTAAAAAGTAGGCATAATGAAAGTATATTGCATAAAATAATTTATTTCTATTAATTATACGTTATTTTAGACGACATTTTCTGACAATTACTTTACGATGATTGTATTGAGATTCCATAAAAATAATTATGGGTTTCTGTAGAAAATTAACATTAAATGTAAAGTATCTTATATGTAAGTTCATCATGCATGTGCAGAACAGTTTCTATTTGATTCCTTTATAGATACATGAATCTATGAAGGAATGAATTTCCCTATTAATTTCTGTTCTGCCTAATATAATATCTTTGCACTTTAAAAAAAAAAAATTTAGACTAAAGTAAAATGTATGCAATAGAATATTTTAAAATATATCATTTTCATCATAATCAATATAATTTATTTATTTTATACGTTCTTATGTAAAAAATGCTAATAATGTTTTTCAACCTCATTTATTGTTCAGACCAGTCAATTATACTGAAATACGTTTTAAATTATGTTTTTTAATTATTTTTTAAAAATATTTCTATTTCAAGATTGTTTAATATTTTTCATTAGTCTAACCAATATAACGTAACACCTATACATCTTTTTCCTATTTTATCCTAATTTCACAGTTGATAAATTATTATTACTCTGTCGTTTTCATATATTTCGACAAGTTAATTTTCATATAATCATATTTAATTGCTTCATTGTAAAAAATGTAATGTATTCTGATAAATAAAACTATTCGGATTTCAATAAAAAAAAATAGCGTAATAAATTTTCACACTTTATTATATATTATTATAGTTATACCTTTAAATTGAAAGTATTGATTTTTCATAGAATGTTATAACAGAGTTGCAGTAAAAGATTACTGGATTAAGGAAAAAGTAAAATAGAACGATTAAAAAGGTAATAAAAAATTTATAAAATGTGATGCAGATTTATTTAACATTTAGAATCAATAAAAATGTCACGTTGGAAAAAATGGAAAAAATCTATTATATAAAAATGACAGTTTTAAATGCCTTGTTAAAATATTGCGAAGAAAAAGTCTTTTTCGGTCATATTTTAGTTCACTACTACTCTTTTTGTTTAGAATTTCTTTACCATAATCATGCATCGCACACATTACTTATTTTTTTATTTAAAATCAGATGAGCTCAAGTTTTCATACTACAATAACCCAAGCTGTTCAACTATATACTCTTACACATGATCCTAACACCTACATAGGCACTACCAATTTTGTTTCATTCTTTACAAGTTCATCCTCTAAACAAAAACAGGAGGAAAAGAAAGTTAATTCGAGAAGAATCCTCCGAAGAAAAAACAATCAGAGCTCGAACGAGGGGAGGGGTGGAAGTTCGAAGGCGAAACTTTTGGAAAACTGAAAACAACGGCAGCAGCAGACAAAAGTACTGGACCCTCGTGCATCCGCAGTCTAGTTCCTTTCAAAACAAACGTAAAAGATGCGCGAGAGAGATGCCGAGCGGTATTCGCTGCTGCGATCGGGGAAGAAAGAGACAACGATTGGCCCACCTTACAATTCCAGGGCACACACAGCCGCGCGGCCATGAACAGCCTGTTTAGAGGCCTCGCATCACATCCTCGCCGCCACCCCCTGCCGCACGGCCCCGTTCTTCTGCTACTACTGCCCATGCCTCCTTGTAATAAGCACGTCCCCTTATAATCGTAAAAGCACCCCACCGAAAACACTTGGGAAGTCCCATGAAAAGGCCGCCCGGCTGGCCGCACACCTCCTGCGCGCGGAAGGACAGCGCCGCCGCCGCCGACGCCGCCACGCGGCACTACGTTGAATACAGTGCAGCACCTTTTACGAGCGGCATTACTTTTATTATCCTTAGCAGAAGAAGTATCGTTAAGGGGCCGAGCGTGCTAGAGAGAGAGAGAGAGAGTGTGTGTGAAAGAGAGAGAGAGAGAGAGAGAGAGAGAAAGAGAGTGAGAGCATCCTCGTGTAATATAATATTAACGACTCGATTATCCGTGTAAAGTGAGTTTTTTCGCCAGTTTTGCTCGGCGCGCTTGTTCCGCCGAATAGCCTGCGATCCGCAAACCTATGTATACACGTGTCTCTCTGTGTGCATGCGTGTGTACCTTTTTCACTACGGAATTCCCGTTGGTGCTACTATGCCTTGGTTTATCTTGTAATAAAGATTCACATTCATTTGTTAGTTATTCATTTCTCATTAATAAGGAAGAGGGCTCCGGAAAAAGGGAATTTACGTTGCGGCAGGTGGTTTCACGATTTCAAATGATGGGTATAAAATTAAATGGGATGGAAAAGTAGAGTCGTTGTGGTTCACTATGTAATGTAATGGAACCAAGTTGAAAATAATTCTCTCTGCTCGAATTAAAATAATTTAAAGGATGGATATTTTTATGGTATTATTATTTATTATACATGTTTGTAAAAAGTATTTTTGGTAAAAAGAAGACAAATTTCAGTTGTTACTATATTATAATACAATCAGATGGTATAAACTGTGTTCGCGAGTGACGCATTTTGAAACGAATATACCTACTACAAAACTTTTTTGTTTTGTCACAGTATTAATTTTAAAACAAAATTTATTCAACCCATTAAAACTTTTTACGCACTTCATAATTTTATAGCGAAAAAGCAAGTTTATTAGTGTATAATGAAAATTCATCTGGTAGGAGGAAGTGATGGCTAGTATAAATAAAACATTTACATTTATGACGCAGAAAAATTCAAATCAATTGTACGATGTGACGGGATAAATTGTTCTTTTATTCTATTCCACCTCAATAATTATTTAGAAAATGTAGGCCAAATATATGTATGAAGTCAAGAATTCATACAAAAATCAGCAATTTTTCAGTTTAGGAATAATATAAATATATTGAAATAATTATTTCTGAAAGATTTTTTATCGAACAAAAAATGTATTACTCAATAAAGTAATACATTTTTACAGGAAAAAATACCTATCATAACAAAAAACAATTTTGAGCATCTTCTGAATTCATGTGTATGTATAAAAACAAGTTTATAAATAATTATCTCAGTGGAGATTTAGAACGATATAGCTGAAATTTATAGGGAGAGCTCGTTTCATTGTAAAGCTGACGCTATCATACCGAACCAGTTCCGCTGCATAACGGCTTAGTGCCAGCGTGATTAATTAAATATGTAAAAAGACAACTTTTACTTTATTTCAATATGTAGGTATATTAATTTTTTGCAAACATATAAAACAAAAATATAATTGTTTGTTTGAAAATTTCTTGATGTACTCAATGGATTCAACACATAATACAACAATAAGTACCTATTTACGTTTTAATATGCAACTCAAGAAATTAGATAACCTTAATGGGACAATTGTAGAACAAAATCAAATAAAGCATTCTAAGAGTGTTCCGGGTCAAGTTAATGACAAAAGTATGTAATGTAGTCTCATAAAGTAACTGTGAAGCTATATTTTCAAAAAGCGTGATATATGTCAAACCACTAGTTACATACATCATTTCAGAATTCCACTAAATCACACAGTTACGATTCAAAACTTCACCATTCTTTTTTTGATATTGATCTTTCTAACATAGTAATTTGTCAATAACCAGTCAATTCAGGTATTGATGCACTCTTAATTTGAAATAATAAAAACTAGGTAATTGTACGAAAATCAATGAATAGCACTAACTTTCGGTCAGTGACTAAGTTGGCACTGTTTTGGCAGTGAAATTTCACTATTTCAAATTAATATAGTGGTCAGAGAAGAATATACTAACCATCACTTCGTTCTTTGATAATGTAAAAATGTCACATGAATCTGAAATGCCAACTGGCGATATCGGCATATGAAAAAGATCTATTTAACAAAGGTATATTACATCCGATAGCTATTACCAACTTTCGTTGAGATTAATAACAATTTTATGAAAGTGCAGTTGTTATACATCCAGCTTGAATAGAAAAGAGACATTTTACGATAGTTAAATTAGGGAAACGAAAAATTGGATATACTTGTTAGATATGTCTTTTAAATTGCTGTTCTTGTAAATAGAATGTTTGATCAACAGAATTCAAACTGCAGTGCTTTGAAATTGCATAATAGCCTTGAAGAAAGTAATATAATGCTAACGTACTTAAAGAAAGTCATACTTTAAGTAGCTATTAACCTTAAGAAAATTTCTCTTGAAAAGATTATTAAAAAATATTATGAGTCCCTTTTATTTGGAGACCTAATTTTATTTATTTTTTGTAAGTAGAGCAGAATATATGAGTCTCTATTTATATTTCACAATCACTGCTATGGAGAATTTACGTATTTTTGTAATATTTGTGCAAACACTTCATAAAATTTAACGTAAGGTTATAGTAAAGAAGATGAATTTACACGATATCGGACTTTGCATAAAAGATTTGCTTTGTAAATTGTATGAAAAGCTACTATAAATTATAAGCTTAACCTTTGAAAATAATCCTTTAATAAAGGTACATACAGGAAATAACTCCTTCATTTTAATTGTACTGTTATTCTATTTACAATTTAAAGAAGCATAGTAATCTTTACCTACACAAATCAAATGCTAATCAATAATTGAGATATCTCCATAAGTATTTGAAGTATAAAATAAATAGCTTTATCGTGACGTGACCTTTCTCAATTTGATATGCATTTAAATATGTAATAGAATTTTATTCACATTAACCGTTATAAAATAATCTATGCGGATATAAAAATAATAATATTAAAGAACTAATGAAACACGGCACAGCTGATGAAATTTAAACGTTTCTTCGATTAAAATATTTTTCTATGAACTAGAACGATGTAATTGTGTGGATAGGATGTACGTAAAAGTAATACATGTCATTAGCATACCGTTCAGGAACCTCTTATAGCGTCTCGATAGAGATAGGAATTGCCTACAAGTGCATTAATATGTATATATAACGATGAGAGGTCAGCATTGCCCTGCTACTCTGTGCAGTCAGACTGAGTATTTTCGATCTCACGCGCGGTATTAGGCACTACATATGACTTTGGAGTAACTCGCAGAATTGCATATTTCCTCCATCTCGAGAATCACATTATCAAAGTAGTTACATATCGACTGGCCATACATTTTCGATGTTCAGATAATTCTCTTAGCCGAGTCAGTCCTCGCGTTAATGGCTAAGAGAGAGAGAGAGAGAGAGAGAGAGAGAGAAAGAGAGAGAGAGAGAGAGCGAATATATAGAATATATCTCTAATAAAATGAAAGCTCGAATAGGAAAATTTGCATGGAACTGTCTGTATAATAGCTATTTTTAAAATCCAATAATTAATAAGGAATGGGATATCGATTAAACCTGGTAGAAATATATAGAAGCTCAAAATATGGATTAAATATATAATAAACTAACAAAGATGATGTTTGTAAGTTTATAGTAGAGTACAGTCGACATAAGTAATATTTTTAATGTTTAAATATATAATGCTTTATTTCAACCGGCTGAGATTGATTGACACAATGTAATTTTTTTTTACTATCTACTGAAATTATACATATTAGTATGGAAATTGACCGACCATAACTTTAATTCTAAATAAATGAACAATATTTTTTTTTCGTAAAAGCTGTAATTTTCATTGTGATTCGCAGGAATGATGGTAGGATAAGTTATATAGTACATCGAATTTCGCAAATGCAGACTTGTTTATGTAGTTTTAAAATAAATTCAAATTTCATATCATTATTCAACATCAAATATTAATCCAAATCAAATAGAACGCAGTTCATTGCTATTTTATTACTAAACTAATAAAATTGTAATGAACTGCGTACCCAGCCAAAAATCATTTCCACGAGGACAATAAGGAAATTCTCAAAACTTTTACACACACACACATATATATATATATATATATATGAACAGTTTTGAGAATTTTATTGAAGAGAAAACAGGTTTAACATAATATCATTTCCTTATTGTCTTTGTGGAAGTGATTTTTGGCTGGGTACGCAGTTCATTGTAATTTTATTAGTTTAGTAAGAAATTAACTATTATATATACATATATAAGATAAACAATCAGTGTATCACCTACTCCACTACTCTATAGTCTTAATTTATTTAAAGTGCATAATTATCTTAATGAATGAAAACACTCAGTTATTTGTAATAAACCTTCTCGCATATACCGTTCTCATTTCATAATAAATCTCCTACGCGGCCTCGAGTTCTTCTGGCCCACGCAATTTACTCTCGGCATAATAAAAAACATTCCCATGAAAATACAATGCATAACATCAAAGTAATGAAACATCAAACGCAAAGCAACGAAATTAACCGTATCCGAAGAAAGGACCGCATCGAGATGTGTTTCTTTTTTTTAAATAAGCCGAATATAAACTACCCAATAAGCGAGTAATAAAGATACCGATAAGGAGCATGAACGAAATGCTCCCGAAAAAGTTTGCTCTCAGAGATGGAGGGTATGCAGAGAGAGAGAGAGACAGAGAGAGGGAGAGTCTCCTATATAAGAGCATTCCACCTCGTGCAGCCACAATTCCAATCGTCTTCTGCATCTCCCCGAAAATCATCTATATACTTCCCTCCGCGACGTCGACGAATCAGACTATTGTATTATCGAAGTCGTACACGACTCCCTCTCTCTCTCTCTCTCTCTCCTCGCTCGCGCATCTGCAGCTCTTCTCCCGACGACGACGTCAGAGACCAGAAACCGAGGAGGAGCTAGACATTATGTATACACATGCACACATCGTACATATATATATATATATATATATATTCAGGCGTGTATAACGGGTCGACAGGATTACGCTCGATTTTCGGGCTTTTACGAGCTTCGAAAATTCCATCACAAAGTTAGGACGCCCCTTGGCAACCCGTAATTGGCGCCCATCGGTGTCTATGTAGGTGTGTGTGTGTGTGTGTGTACAGCCGCAGCAGGGCATTAGCCAGGCTGCCATGTGTTCGCCCTGTCACCGATCGCGCCCATATATTCGCGGTCGCACTGGGCCACCTTTACACACACACACACACACACACACACACACACACACACACACACACACACAAGTTTCTATACAAGGCGAGCGAGCGTTTAAAGGCCAAGAAAAGCTGTGGGTTTCGGTCGGTCGCGCGCATCGCTTAACTCTCCATTTGTTTAATAATAAAACTTTTAATTAGGGCGCTTTTAGCGCGTGCAGGTGGCGCCCGCGGCCTCGAAACGACTTTTCCCTAGGACAGCTCGTATATATATATATATATGCACAGAGAAAGCAGCGAGCGAAGGCTATTCTTCGTTGGGAAAGCTGCTGGTGGTGATGATGGTGGTGCGGTGGCGACGAAAAGCTCGATCGAATCAGATAGTGGCTCTACTCTCTGGGCCGCATAATGTGAGTAAGTACAGCGCCCGCGACGAAACGTGCAGCTATACACTGGGATCTTTACTCCGCGCGTACTCTTTTGGTTAGGACGGGGTAAGGGGCTGCTGCCGCTGCTGCTACTGCTGCTTTACCCCCTGACAACTTACTTTTATTCAGCGGATTTCTTAACGAGGAAAGTTGCCGGCGCAGAGACAGCGAATGAGTCTAAGTAGCTTGGATACACAAAATAAGATTGGCTCCGGATGATAAGACTTGCGAAGCACAAAGCCAACTCTCTCTCTTTCTCTCTCTCTCTCTCTCTCTCTCTTTCTACCTCTTTCTCTCCTTTAAATTGCAGAGTATATATAACACTCGGAGGCCCGTCTGTATCAGATTTATTTATAATTACGGAGATAAGTGGGCATTGGGTCTAGTCGAAGCTACACAGCCTAACTTTTTTCATTGTTCTCTCGCGGTTTTCTATATAGGGTGAAGAATGATTATACGTGTATATATATAAGCGCAATTTATTCGAAGGGGATATAAGCGGATGTATCGTCGCGTGGCTTATGAATATAAAATATGTATCCCACGATATGATTGCGCCGGGGATATAATAATGGAGATACTTGATGAATTTTCAACCGCACGCTTATTAATTATGTCGTACAAAAAGTATTCCGTTTCAGCAGGCGATTGTATCGCTAACGTATTGTTACGGGTAATTAATAGTATACTCCGGCTCATTGATAATTAAATAATTATTGTTATAATTCTGTTACTTGCATTCGTATCGCCATTGTACAGTTGTATGATTTTAATTTAGATTTAATACAACGGTTAACTCGTACACAGACGTGGTCGCGTTAAAGCGCCTAAATAAACTAGAATAGTTTTATATGATTGCAGCTCTTGTGCGCTCGTGACACGCGAATCGATATGAAGTGGTTATAATTATTTATCTACAATTAATTTTAATAATGAAAAATAATTTCTGCGGGTAGTTTGAATGTCAATACCTACAAATGCGCCATAAATTCGTGTTGATAATTTATTCGATTGACTGGTATAATATTATGCATTAAATAATGATTATTATTTATTAATAATTCGCAGAGAGAAAATAACTATTTATTGCTATGACGAATAACGTATAAAATTATGAAATTAATAATGTAGAACATTTGACTTGACATTATATGGACACATGTTGAATTTATAGTAAATTTAATTTAAGTTGCTTTAGCGCAACAGAGAAAATGGTACGAAAAATCTCGTTATTGGCAATGGTTAGGATAAAATACGATTTATAAGTAACACTATTTTTATATACTTATAGAGAAGATGAGATTTAATACAACCAAATATGATTTAAATATATATTTGTTTATAAAAAATGATTTTAATAAATGTTAAAATTTATTTTACTTGAGCTTTTTTAAATTATATTATTTCTACTATAAAATCTTATACTTTTTATTGCACTGATACATATCTGACATATATCCGATGCTTGATACGTGACATTTTATTAATCGGATTGTCAAAATCTTTGAATATTTGAATGTATAAAAATGCAGTGCCTCCAGATTCGCGTTTTTTATTGGGAAAGTACTTTTGAATTTTTCGTATTTCTATAAAGCTATTTCTATACAATACGACATTTAAATATATAGCTCCTTTTAGAAATTTAATTCTCTTTTACTTGATTCATTTTTCATTGAATTCAGTTGAAAGCTAGAAATCTTGTCAATTTAAATGCTTTATTACAGAACCCCGCAATTGAATTTAATTCATTGAACGTCTTTATTTCAAGCTTGTAAAATTATGACTGTAACATCACTAAACTAATATAAAGATTCTAAACTTAAATAACCAATCGCAAAATAGATTTTCGATTATCCATGCCTTTTGATGAAACATTTTTTGAGAAATACAAAGCAGAAATGACTATTAACAATATCAAATTAACGGCATAGGTTATTTACACACAATGTAAAATAAATTTTGCATTAAATATTTTCGCGTCGTTCGTTCAATTTATAGGTTTTAGCTTGCACAGTTCCAAAAATAAAGCGAACATTCAATTTTTCATCCTATCTCATGCTCTTCGCATACCTAATAGAAATCGACCATTTCAATCCTTATCAAAGAAAGCTTCTAAATCGATCGCCTCTGTTCTCTGCACCGAAAAACAGCTACCAGTCCATTGGTGTACATGCAATTCTTTGATGAAAGCCCGAATCAAAGCTCGAAGTCATATCAAACACGTCAAACAGTCGAGTGTGCGTGTCTGCGAGTGTGTGTGTGTGTGTGTGTGTGTGTGTGCAAGGTATCGGGGGGAGGAGGAGCACTTCGATGCGATTGCCTCTTCACTCCCAGGACGGCAAAATCTCGGGTTCAGAGCAAAAGAATCTAGGAGAGAAGCAGCTGCTCGCTCATTCGCTCTCTCTCTCTCTCTCTCTCTCTTTCCCTCGCAAAACTTTAAAGTGCAAAGTTGGGTTGGCCGATGTACTCACGATTATCCGGGTACTCGTGCGTGTATGGCCGTTAGCAGTAGATTAGCGCAGTCCGGTGCAACGCCGGCGAACTATATGCCGGCTACTATAAGCAAGAGTATCCAGACTCCTGCGCACTCTTCTTACACTGGACACTCGTATTATCCACGTCCAAAGGAACCGCACCACGAGGCAACAACATTCATATATATATCCTCGCGCGGCGCTCAAACGATCTCTACCCCTGCGGTCGGCGAACCGCTACAAGATAACCTAAACCAACCAACAGCCCTCGATGAGAAAATCGTCACGGCGCGCGCTCACTCGGTCCCTCTCTATATAATCGTCGGCTCACCTACGATCGTCCATCCTGACGGTCGCGAATTGTCGAGGCGCGCGTGTACTCGCGCGCGCGTCCCTCGACAACCGATTCCGATTCCCCGCGATAAACCACCCGATGACCACCAAAAGAAAAACAACCAAATCGGCGTTAATAAGCAAAAACTGAATGGAAAACGAAAGGCAATCGGCCGATCTCGAGGACACTCGTGCTTGTGTTTTGCGCGATAAGTCGGGAGATCGCGCGACTCCGCTGCACGGGATATACAAAGTCGCGTTGCACACCGGGGCTATACAAGTACGGGCCGTGCGAGCGTACGCGCCAGACTGAGTCTCTGCGTGGTGTCTACGGCTGCCGGTGCCTACGGGCGCAGACGGTTGCAGCGCGGAGCTCGACTGGCAGCGACGGCGGCGTCGGCGGCGTCGGTGGCGGTTCGCCCGCCACACGGGACAGAGAGAGAGAGAGAGAGAGAGAGACGTCCGGACGCGCGCATGCCGCCCGCCCACTTTTGCCCCTTCTTTCGCGCCCTTTGACTCGCGAGCGCCGAGGGAAGATTCATTCGTTGCTCTCTCTCTCTCGCTCTCCCTACTCTCTCTCTCTCTTTCGCCGAAAATCAACGAGGGTGAATCTCCTCCGTGAACCTGTCTCGCTCTCTCCTACCCTCGCACTGCACGTGTGTCAGAATGTGGGTGTATATATATATATATATATATATATAGAGAGAGAGAGAGAGAGAGATGGCTGAACGAGAGGGTGGGCGCGAACTGTCGGTGATAACGACTTGAATGTGTACGATTTTGCCCGATCATTTGTATGACTATTAGCGCGCCTCCGTCGACGACGTCTGCTATGCGCGATGTGCACGGCTAGCTTCGAGCCTCTCTCTCTCTCTCTCTCTCTCTCTCTCTCTCTCTCTCTCTCTCTCTGTCTCTATTGAAAGTTAATGGCCGGAAAATACGAGGAGTTTTCTCGCCCAACCGCTACCCCGGGGCTACACGAGAGAGACAGAGAGTCGGTAGTGAGAGCATCCAGGCAACGCTTGAATGATGTAAATAAAATGCGCGGCTATTCTTGTTTCTTGTGGCTATACTTGGATGCGCGGGAGCAAGACAAGACTTGTTGAGTCCCCGTGCTCTATGCCCGATTTTTGGATAGATTTCAAGAGCAGCAGTTGAATTTTATCCGTCTGTGCTGCATTATGTACACCCGCGTAAAAAAAGGAAACATCTTAAAAAGATCTTAATAATATCAGTCTTAAAAAAGGAACTTTTTAAGACGAGTTAAGATGTCACCAGGTGAATGCTTCGGTTGAGATCTTTTTAAGATCTTTTTGAGATATCTGATTTAAATTTTTTAGAGATCTATTTAATACCTGATTGAGCTTTGTTTAAGATCTTTTTAAGATGATTTTAACATCTTTGTAAACTATTAGTTTTTAAAAAGTAGTATGATACCACATGAAGTATATAAAATAGTCTATAAATTCGTACGCTTTTATACTGCTACCAATTGAACATTGAATTTTAGAGATTAAATTATCCTTATGACATAGTGATCTTTAAAAGATCTTTAAAAAATCTGAAAAGATCTTAAAAGATCTTTAAGATACGTAAAACTAGAGAAAAAAAATAGTTTACAAAGATGGTAAAAGCATCTCAAAAAGATCTCAAAAAGATCTCAACCAAAGCATTCACCTGGTGACATCTTAACTCGTCTTAAAAAGTTCCTTTTTTAAGACTGATATTATTAAGATCTTTTTAAGATGTTTCCTTTTTTTACGCCGGTAGAGAATTTTAAAATTTTACCCCTTAGATCTAGTTCTGAATAGTAATTTAAATTTTTTTTATTAAATTTTTACACTTGAAATTTGAACACTTGAACACTTGAAAAAAAAGAAATAGCTAATGCATAATTATAGGGTCAAGTTTTTAGGTTTCAAATGCATATTTTTCTCTCTTTACAAAGGTAACGCAACGAACCTATGTCAGTAGTAAAAACATCAAAAGATATTTGATTTAAAAATTGGCATCCTTAATGGAAAGGATGATTTTTATTTTTAATATGTGCTATGCATTTGTAAATTTCTTTTAAATTAAACGTTTTTTCATTATAGGAATGCAGGTATGGAATATTATATCGACGGATTTGTCCTTACAGAGTAGCTGGATCCCCCTCCCCCTTCTGGCTTCTAATTTATACCTCACTTATACTTTAATATCGACCCACGTAAAATCCATACATATAGCCGAATTGTTCTATTTAAAAAAAAGAAATTGACTACATCTCTTCATTTCCCATCCGAATATAAGGCTTACTTTAAATTGTTTACTCAATGTATTTTATGTATCTACGCTAATCTTATCAAAGCTTAATTTTCTGTATCTAATAGGTCGGCGTAAAACAAAGATTTTTAAATGTAACAAAACGACGCTATGTACACATACTTATTTATGATGAGCTCATAAATTATAATTAGTGCAAATATTGTCTCCGTGCCAAAATGTAATAGAATTACAATACATCTTTGTTACAGTTTTGAAAAGGAGTTTAAATAAATGGACTCGAAACATCAAGCGTCAGTGTATAATCTAGTATTGGGTGTCGATTTGTTTATTGATCTCCCTCTATTGGCTCGTAGAGATCGACCCCTTTATTTTAAATTTTTAATAGTATTGAAAAGTTTATATTTTTTGCCGCGTGATAAAACAATCAAGTAAATAAACGAATGAATTCATATTGTGTTTTCATTTCATTAATATATGTAATGTTTATTTTCGAATAAAAGTTATATATCCTAAAAGACTGTAAAAATGGATACATTAGCAGATTAAATGTAAGCAGAAAAATATTTTAGATTTAAAAATGCTGTTATTACTCTTTATTACGTACGAATAATAGCAGTATAAATTTAAGTAGAAATATCCAAGTATGGTCAGATTAGATTTTAGAAAAAAAAAACATGCAGATCGCATTATTGCATATAGTTTCACTTTTTGTTAAATTATCACACCAGCGACGCAAGTTGAAAATATCTTTTCATACAAGCTCAACAACCCAAATAAGAATTGTAAAAGCTTTTCGCGCGTGCCAGTAACATATAGGTTATACGCGGGAGCAAATCGATTAAAAAAAATTAAACTCGTAAAACGACCCCATTCAACTTTCTCTCTCGCTCATTCTTACTTCTGTCGTTCGTGCTCGTTTGATCGATAAGGAGATGCCGAGTTGCAACGCACGCGGAACTTAGCGCAGCAAAAAACAAATTAGCGGAACTGTTTTGCAAGCTGCTGCTCACCCGGAGTTCAAATGGCTATGGCGGTTCTATTATACCCATGCGAGTCCAAAAGTTTTCTGGTCGACGCGACAAGTGCGAGTAGACATCGAGCGGCCGGTCAATAACAGATTCACGGAATGAACAAATAATCTGATTCGGTAATGCGCGTACGAACAGCGCGAAAGAATATCAATTGTCGTGTATTTGTTTCCATTGGGATCACTATTTTTCCATTTTATTCTGATTATTTTTATAGTTACGCGCGAGTGCAGAGTGTTTACGAAAAGTTAGAGAGAACGTAAGACAGAAGGCCCGTGGCATACAGTAGTACAATAAAAGAGAGTAAGAGGTCTGTATATATAGGCGATAGGTAAAAGAGAGGCTCGGACTATGCCTTTGTAGAGAATACTTCAAAGATCCAGACGAATGGCTGCTCTTCTGGTCAGAGCATTACTTTTTCTGCCCTCAACTCGCGAGAAAAAAGTTCAAGCCGCGAAAAGAACGAATGAAAGACAGTAAACACGAAGAGCTTTCATAATTTTTAATGAATGAACTGCCGTAGTCGAGACTTTTTTTGTATAAGAGTCTTACGTGGAATAAGATTTTTACTCCTAGAGAAGCTCTTTCCACAGTTTGATGATGGAAGCTGGACGCATCTAGGTTGCACTTTTTGAAAAATTGGATGACACTGCCAATGTTTTTTTGCGCCACTGCTTGTGGTTACTGTCCTACATTTCGCGATAATAATTTCTGAAATAGATTACTTTTTACAATCCGTAGCATTCAGTGCTGTAGTGCGGTTAACTACATGGATCAAATTACAAATAACAGTATCTACATAGTTGTATTTTCAATGAAGATATGTATCGAATATCCCTATTCCGCACTTTATTTTAATTTGTATAAAATAGATCTAATTTTGAGCATGAAATATATATTTAAAAATTTGGATCCAGAAGAAAATATACAACTAGAATTAATGCTTATAATTGTATTAGCTAAAAAGTGAATTTCAGTGTATTTAACAATAAAACCGACCCAAGAATTCGTAATCTCACCGGACTATTCTAAAAATAAATATACGCCGTAAGTTTTATGAAGTACTAACTTATTGCATGAATTGTTAACAAGAAATTAATCATTATAATTCACGTCAAGAGTATATATTCAGATAATTGAAGCATGTAACTGCACAAAAAAAAATAAACTGTTCAATATAGAGGTAAGTATAATGATAATGATAATTTTTATTATGATGAAAGAAAGAAGGTCCTACATGAATTTTAAATGGTTTCAGTTGTTTCTTCCAGACTTCAAAAAGTCTCCAAAATAAAAATATGCAAATTAGAGATCGTAAAAGCTACAAGAACGAATTGTTACAAGTAGGATTATTACATGGATAGAAATTTCGCTTACTATACATTTGAATAATTCAATTTCGTAAACACTACAGGTCATAACAAAAAAGTGATATGTATTCCAAAAATCATAGATGTACTTGTGGTCATTCATGAATAAAAGAAGACCATAACGTTTTCAAAAACTAGCTTTGAATATATTAAAGTACATTCAAAATTTAATTTGAAATTAGTCCCGCGTACAAAGTATATACTTTGTATTTAATTGCACAAATAATCATTCCAAATCTTTGCTTAAGCCAGATCAATTCCAATGACGCAAGTATCTTACAATTATAAAAGTTAAAATTTATTCGGTTCTCTTTTTTATTATCTATAAGGTTCTCAAATTTTGTCCTTATTTATAATTGCGAGGAATTCAAAATTCTGAACAGAATACAGCAGCAACAGGAAATCCGTATAAGTTGAACAACCCAAGAGCAAGTACGATGTAAGCACATAGTCGATTTGCAACGCGCGCGCGCCACACATTTACAGTATACTCAACAAGCGTCGTCGCACATTTGCTTTTCGACATTTCACCTAAGAGAAATGAATAGACACAAAGCGGTCTCCCTCCCCTCCTCTATCTCTCTTTCCCTTGCCGCCACCGCCCACCTCCTACCTTCCACCTTCTCTCGTCCGTCGTCGACGGTCTGCAGCCGGCCACGCGGAACACAAGAGAGAGAAAAGCGAGGCATAGAGCGAGAGAAGGCGAGAGAAAGAGAGAGAGAGAGAGAGAGAGAGAGAGCACAGAGCAGAGAGTAAGAGAAATGTCCAAAACTATATAATACACGACGCGACTGTTAATACTGGCTCGGAAAGCCGGTGTATTGCAGGGACGTACTAAAGCTCTTCTCTCTCTCTCTCTCTCTCTCTCTCACTCTCACTCTATCTTTCTCTCTCCGTCTCTCTCATTCAGGACCTCGAGAGCCGGGCCGGGAAGTATGTTTCGCTGGTGCGGTGTGGCGCGAGCGCGAGCGAAAGAGACGACCCGGGGGTCGAACGTGTTTCTCGTTAAGTGAAGCAATTACTCGACCTATCTATTACTTACAGCATCGTCAGCAACTACCACAGCCTTTTAGTTTTGAAGAGTGCATTAACGGTATTTCAATCCCCCTAGCGCACTCCTCCTCCTACTTCTCTCTCGCTCTCTCTCTCTCCCTCTCTCTCTCTCTCACTCGCTAGCTACCTATATCCAGCCATCTATCTAGCTAGATTCTACCATCTTTTCTCTCCCACTCTTTGTTACCACCTCTCTTCTCCTCAATACTCCTTTCATTTTCGTTTTCGCTCGTGCAATTGCTCTTTTCCTCTTTACGTTCAGGCCATTGTTGATCAAGGTACGTCAGTTTTCTATAGAAGTACATATACTAATGTGCATTGATGAAAACCGTCCGTTTCAAACGAATTCAGTGTTCAACCCTTGTCAATGGCTTCAAGTGGATGCGCCATACAGACAAAATTGTATTTAATTTGTCGTGTTAGCATAACACTTTTAAATGATGCAATTCAGTAATCATTGTAATAAAACGATGCACGATAGCCCGTGTAAAACAACAAAGGAAAAACTAAAAAAAAACGTGTAGATCGTACAGATAAAACGAAATAGATCTTCGTCCGTTTCTGTTTAGAATATTCTAACAACAGTACACAGGATATTTATCTGACGATTTCTATACGGAGGATGTGTAATAAAATAAATATAAATATATAAATTATTCGTTAGATAATGCATGTTTATATAGAATCGCTTAAAAGTTTGTGTTTGTAATACAATTTTAACCTCGTCATATTCTATATCATCAAAATTTGAATCCGTTCAACGGTATTTGTTATCATAAAAAAGTGTATACGAGTACAACGATTGTTTAATCGTTATATTGCAGTCACGACTTCGTTAAAATATTCTACAACTTTTCCGCTACACCCGCAATACGCCAAACTCTATTATATTATAAATTAAACAATCGACTTCCATACCTACCGCTACTCAATCATTCTTCTATTTAACGGTTGTACTTTTTCTCTCATACTTCTTTCATTGTGTTCGATTAAGCTACACAAATTTACGCAGCCCAACGAAAATGTAATCGAATGAATAATAAACGCTGCTCGTGTATAGACCAAACTTTACTTTCTCACTGCTCGCGCAATCGTTATACTCGCGCAATAAACGATATTGTATTCCATTTCGTCCTTCTTTTTTTCCTCACTTTCTCTCGCGCTCTCTTGTCCACTCCTTCTATCTCTCTCTCTCAACCCTCTTTTTACGGATTCGTCGAATGTCGAGGCTATGAACGGAATGCGCATCTGCCTGGTGCGCGCGTCCGCTCGTCCGTGATCCATCTCCATCATCGCGTGTGCGCACGTACGTGCGTTCTCGGCTTTCGGATTAATTTTACAAGTTCCAATGCGCGGGCGATAGAGAGAAAGAGAGAGAGAAAGAGAGAGAAGCGCAGAGACGGGGAGACAGCATTTTTTCTCTCATTCCCTCTCGCGAGCCTCGGAGCTCGTGCAAAACGTGCCCCCGAACAACATCATCGTAGATGCGGACTTGGCTGCGGTGCGCCGGTCACTCTTCCGCACACGAGCTTCGTCCAATATTTATGCGTCGTACTTTCCGGGGCTTTTACGGAGCAGATTAATGACCGATCACAGAGATAGAGCGCTCGTGCGTCTCTTTAGCGAGTCTTTCGAGTACTTACGATTACCGCGTTATTGGAACTTTTTTACCCTCTCATCCTTTCTCTTTTTCCTTTCCTCTCCTATACTTTCATTTGATTTGAATTTGCTTTGCTAATGAAGAGGCAAAGCATCGAAAACATGTGGCATGGGCTTTTCGAAAATTTAATTTCATTCGTACCTAATATTAATAATTCGATCGAATTTATTCTTTTCTTGATAAAAAAAAATCGATCGAATAGATGTAAATTTGTAACTGCAGTTACACAAAAAAAATTTGGTTAAAAAATTTTTTTTTTATAATTACTATTTTTAACTTTTTGGGATTTTCAGTAAAGAGTAGGTTAAATTCGATAAGCCTACCTAAATTATAAAGTTCGAAAAATTCGAAAATATTATAACAGTAATCTATTTATATGCGTATTACAAATTCTCACCGTGCTTACTCTAAAATATTAAATTTAACAATTTTTCTAAGTTTACAATGAGTTGTACGTCCATAAATTATTGCATGTAATTTTCGAGAACGTTTAAATCAGAATTTTTCAATTGCACTTATAGGCCCCATGCACGCTAATGGAATAAGGCATAAGGAATAAGAAACAACATTGGTAGTATATCTATACATGCGTGGAATAAGGAGGAATAAAGCTCTTATTCCTCCTTATTCCGCGTATATATAGATATACTACCAATGTTATTTCTTATTCCTTCTGCCTTATTCCTTTAGCGTGCATGGGGCCATATAGGGCATGGTTTTTTGAAGAAGGCAACTTCAACTTGTAATATTAATTAGATTTATAAGAATATGAGTTTACGTTTTTGTTTTGATAGTCGATTCAGGAATATTATACTTCGCTGACATTTCCGATATACGTAGATCTTTTCGTAAATCCTCCAGAGCGGGGTTAACGTTTTCTTTCGGATAGCACATCCTTCTCTTTTTTAACGCTTTTACGCATTTTATTGTCTTCTTACTGCCGTTTTTCGTTTTCATGCTCTTACACCTACTTGCACTTTTAATCACTTTACATCTTTAATAATACTGAAATAAGTCTGATAATTAATGAAGCACGTGCGCGTACAGCTACATCGGAAGAGTCAGTCTAGCCTACGTTTTTAGGTTAGACAGGGAGCGCAATAAATCGCAGTATTACTAACAAAGCAGAAAATATGGTTGAAGATACTGCGGTGCAAAATAATTAATGAGAAGCAATTTAATATTAAGTAAAATTATCTCCAATACATATTTAAAACTTACTTTGTTGCATAAAAACTTTATAATACATATTCTATGTCAATTTGTCAAAATATTAACACTTTTATAATGTTTGAATATGAGTACTTTTGGAACAAATTCACACATCTAGAAACATGCTTACCTACTTTAAAATATTTAAATAACAAATAAAATAAAATTTCAAATGAAAATTTCTTAATAATTATATATAAAAATTTTTAAAATTATCATATGATTTTTTTAAGGTAATGATTCTCATCAGAAATTATATAATCATTCATTTTCGCACTTTCCGCAGTAAGTTCAGCGTCCGCGGTATTACCCACATTTACCCTACGTTCATTAACAATCAATTTTAAATGCACATTTCAGATTTAGAAATTTTTTAGAACATAAAAAAAGTAAAAAAAATATATTATGAAAATCAATTTTCATCATAAAACAAAGTAAAATCATCAATAAAAAAGATATTTTTCGTATGTCTCTTGTACCCATTTCTATTTGTAACTATTTATTTCATAATATAATGTTAAAATTTGATCATAAACTAAGTCTTTTATTCTAAACCCCCCCCCCCCC
>UELU01098649.1:0-136759 GCA_900490025.1 Megastigmus dorsalis
AACAATCCTCTATTATTGCAAAGTATTTTGGATGTTACAGCACAAATTTTATGCCGATAAGAAATACCAATAAAAATCACGAGACCTACTATATTATGTAATTCATAGATAAGAATTAACCTTTAGATCGTTACAAGAAAATTGTGGCAAATTATAAACAATTACTGCGTTTACATTGACAAAAACTTATTAAATTCATCATTTATGGGTTGATTGTTTTTCTGAATAGTAATGTTGTTATTGTTGGTCGAGTCCTATTGCAACAATATTTTCCTGTGCAACCAATGAGAATCGTTTTCACAACTAGAATTTTACGAATAAAAATGAAGCGATAAGAAGTTTCTTAATATATATAAAAGCTGATACGCCTCAAAACATTTCTAGTTGTATTCAGCTTCCAGTGTCACATAAGAGTGTCGATGAAATATTGTACTTGAAGATGAAGTTTATTTTTGCCATTTGTTTCGTTGGACTGAGTGCATTGGCTTTTGAAGCGATCCAAGGTAATTAAAGTACTAAAACAAGGTTTATAATGAACTCGCATGAAACTTCGTTTACAGTAAATGTATAATGTGTCGAGACTTAGTTTTAAATGTTTTGATCCATCATTAGCAACACCTACTCGAGTGACACGAGAGAAGCGCTCTATATCATTTGAAAGCTGTCCAGGGATCTTATCACCCGAAGAATGTGCTGCTTTTGCAAGAAGTAAATCCAAACAATCCAAGTTTTGCCATATGTTTCAGTTAGAACTGAATACTATTTACTGGCTTAGGTATGCTTAATATTTATTGATATCTTCTGTACAATCAACCAAGATTTTTACAATTGCATTTAAGAAATATAAGATTCTTAAAAGGATATAAATAGGCAACATACAAATAAAAAAAACAAGAAATCTTATTATTCAGACATTTAAAAATTTTACAACTTCCTATTAAATTATAAAAAAATTATAGTTTATTGATTATACAATATTGATAACTTCAAATTACTTGGTTTCAGCTGCGACAGTGTTAATTGTGGAACTAACGAACGACTAGTCAAAGAAAATTTGAGAAAACCATTTCCTGACTGTTGTGCAAAATGTGAAATAGCGGATCAAAGCAAGAAGCGCTCCTTTTTTGCCGCTTTATAATTGAATTGACCTAAACAAACTGTATCATTTCATTTTCATCTTGAATCACGTGCTTTTATAACGCGAATAAAATAATATAAGAAAACTCATCAAATACTACATTCATATAAATATAAGAAAACATTTGTGTATATGTATAGTTAGTTTTCCAAATATTGTCTCCTTGTAGGGATGACAATGACCTCGCTAACTTATTATCTTTATTTAAAATGACTATGTTTTATGTTTACATTGTCATATACCCAGT
This sequence comes from Megastigmus dorsalis, assembly GCA_900490025.1. NCBI lineage: Eukaryota > Metazoa > Arthropoda > Insecta > Hymenoptera > Megastigmidae > Megastigmus > Megastigmus dorsalis. The sequence goes on from UELU01098649.1 coordinate 1,386, forward strand.
TACATTCTACAAGAAAAATAAGATTAAAATAAGATTTTATGTACCTATGTATATTTAACAATGTATAATAGAAATAATAAAAATAAAAATATGCATTACTAATTTATCAAATGTTAGATAAAAACTTAAGTTTTCGCTGACTTCAACGTAATTAAAAAAATAAATATCTATAAAGCAGTCGGAAAAAATGCTTAAAATGATTACATCCATCTCTTTCAGCTATCGCGAATCTTTCTTGTATGTCCAAGTGTTTTCTGAATTTATCTTATTCATTACAATTTCTAATAGAAACAAATGTCAAAGTGTGAAAAACTTCTTGTCAAGTGCAGATGTCCTTATCAGTTATTAGTGATTTTAATTTCCAATCGACAGAAGTAAGTAGTGGGGATGATGGTATGTATAGACAGTATCAACAGTTAATTTCTTCAGTTGACTCCTAGCTTTAACGCGAAGACGATAAATTATTGAAAATGAAGCTATCTATTGCTTTGACTTTTGTTGCAGTCAGTATTTGCCTGTTGAATGCAGCCCAAGGTATGTATACACATTCAAAATTTTTATTTAATATTGTAAAAATTTATTATATCACATTTTAAATAAATATATATATAATAATTCTCAATAAACTATAGTATTATCATACCTTTTTAAATCGGGCTTATGCTATGTTTAAAAATAGTAAGTAAATTCAAGCAGAAAAGAGACAGATCTTATTCAACCAACTTGCTAAGAGATCTATTATGATTCTAACAGATTTCCACACTAGAGTTAGACTAACTTTACACTTCCTGCTATAAGATTCTAGTCAGTTATTTCCGTTAATTCATTATCCAGTCAGTGGCTGCTTCTTACTCTCGAAATCGAATATAACTATTTTTTTTTAATATCAGCTGCTCCAGAGCGACGCGAGAAACGTGCCGTGTCACAAGAAATGTGTCCTAAAAACACAACGAAAGAACAATGCTTAGCTTATGCAGCAGCCAAGTCCAAAGAAGAGATTGGCTGCCAACGCTTTCTGGTGGATGGCTCAACGATAGAGTGGCAAAGGTACGTCATCATTAAAATAAAACTATTTTGTGCTCGCATAACTCTCAATAAATGGAAAAGGTAATTGACATAAAATTGACATTTACATCTATTTAACATTTTAGCTGTGGTCTTGTTATGTGTGGTGGTACGCTGAAACTGGCCGATGGCGACTTGAGCAAACCGTATCCCGACTGCTGCGATATCTGCGTTGAGTAATGTACCAACGAAACGAAGCAATTCCTAATATACGATACAATGTACATAACGTTTTTGGAAACGATACGAAAAGCAAAGCTTTTGCAAATTGTTTCTATATAAAAAACTGACGAAATTTAAAGTTGAAAAAAGGCAAATCTCGATGTGATTTAAAAAATTTAACTAAAAAACTATGTATATATTATTTCTATCAAAGGACAAAATAAAATTCCATGTAATAAAATGTCAATCAATTTTGTATATTCGCCTGTAAATTATTATACCTTTAACCTCAATTATAATGTATATGTTTAAATGAGATTTGTAGAATATAAATTGCAAATATGCATACATAATTGAAAACTGTGCAATCTTCTGAATTTATTAATCTTATCTGAACGTTAATTTTCGGGGATTTTATTTAAATTAAGTCTAATTATAGATAAAAGAAATTTGTTTTCAGTGAAAATGCTAATTTCATTAGATCATAAAAGCTAATATAAGAAGACCTTGATCTACGTGATACAAATTATGCAATAAAAGTAATAAAGAATTTTTACAAATAGACATAATGCGATAAGCTCAAAATTCTCATAGCAGTAGTCAATCAATAAATCAGTTTCATTATCATAACAAATCTTACCAATTAAGCTAAAAAGAAACTAAGGCTAAAGTGCCGTCGTCTGAGTCAATGTCTCAAAATGTTAAAACATTCGGTAACAGGAAAAAGTAATGTATGTATGTCAATTTAAGATTGCTGGTTTAGAAAATACGGTACTTATTAGCAATTTAATTAAAAATATAAACTCATAAATCTACATCAAGTGATATTAACTTTAAATTACATACCAATTTCAAATTTTAAATCTAAATCAATATGTTCTTTCTACTCTTAGTGTAACTGTGAAATGCCGTAGTGGTATGAAAATACAACTATATATTTTACGTATATACGCGTATTTACACGAACATATTTACTTTTATTTGTTTACAATTACTTCTTTATATTACAGTCTTTAATAAAAGTCATTCTATAAACTAATTTCTTGCACTTATTTTCTCTGAAAAGAGTTAGTCTCGGAGTTAGTACATCAAGTAATATTAACCTGCTTCAATGCTGAATATCGAGTGAGCTAATCAAATAACATTTTAAGTATTCACGTAATGTAATATTGTGCAATAAGTTTTCTCATGTCAATCTACCCAACAAAATCGTCAATCTTTTATATATAGAAATAACTTAGACGTAAGCGCGAAATTATACCTACCATGTATTTCAGATTCCCAAACATAACAATGAATATTTATATGCACGATTGGAAGTAGAAAATAAGAAAGAGAAGCCAGAAATCGTAAACATAATCAGAACTAGATAGAACGCCAAACTAAAAGCCGGTTGACCTCTCAAGCCTTAAGCTCCGCGCTCGGAAATTCCCTCGGAGTCAGGAGGCAATATCAACCCAGTACATGATATTAACGCAGCACGGCAAATATAATCTTATCTGTCCCGCATGCTGATGAGAACAAGTGTGAATTTCGAAAAGTAGGGATGAAGACAGGTATATATAAAGGGGCTTCGCAAAAAGTTTACAAAATACGAGTCGAAATCGTAGCTGTGATAACGATTAACCATGAGGTTCCCGATACTTCTTTTCGCGTTGCTACTCGTCGTTGCTCTCGCGACTGCCAAACCTGCAGGTTTGTGGTTATTATTATGCGATAATTATGAAATTACATTATATGCGCGAGCTCTGATCGAAGTAACATTTACTGCGGCTAGGCTCTATATATAATCGCAAACGTAGAAATTTGATTATTCGCTTTCCAGCAATTGAATGTTTATGTCATAAATGTAATATAATAACGAGAGAGAGAATGAAATCCTATACGTTAGCTGGCAAATAAATAAGTGCTGATAAAAACTAAAACTTTGTTTTGACGCAGCAGTAAATTGTAACAGACGATCACTTGAAGATATACTGTTAAGTTTATGTAACATTTGGTGACGTGAAATTTTATAGTTTTTATTATAATTTTTGTCATATAAAGAGCACACAACACCTAAATGGGATTTGGAAACTTGCGAGGAAAGAGCAGTACTGGCGAGGCAAGAAAGCAATCGATGTCAGGATTATCAATGCATCCAACACGATTACGGCCTTGTATTGGACGGAATAAAGTAAGATCATTTTTTATTTCGCCTTGAGTAATAATTCAAGTATCAAAAGGCATAAAAGACTTTCTTTTCATCCCGATTGATTACCACACATTAGTATAACATATACATAACATAAACTATAGTTAATTATAGTAAGTAAAAGCCCGAAAAACAATAGAATTTTTTATTTTTTAGCTGTACTTATCCTAGTACTGATTAATCCAACTTTGGCAACTTGAAATACGCATTGTGAAAGAAGCCACGAGTGAATAAGAAGCTGACCATGCATAACATATACGTATTATATCAATCGCCATTGAACTTCTACGTTATGTACACATCTTACGCACCCGCTAAGTGAAAGTGATGCGTAATAATTTACAGACGACCAAACATGTGCGTAAAATATTTATGAAAATTGTTTCAAATGTGTATATGAAAAAAAAGGTTGACTGATGGATCTTACTAAAATTTGACTTTTAAAAGTCACTCTTTTTTAGGGAACTCTTACCTAATTATTTTTGTACCGATTACCAATGACAAAAGTGTAATAAAGTAAAAAAGTAAATATTGAAAAAAAGTAAAAAGAAAATGATTATTTCAAGACTTCCCCATTATAAATTGCAAACATTAAATTATTCATCAAAGAATAATTAATAGTAGGTATAATTGGAAAAATTGCGAATGAAATCGTTCATATCTGATTTTGCTATTCTTGTAAATGACCATCGCATGGTAACGAGATTTAGAAAGCTATAATCGTTGCAACGGAGAAGTAAAATTATATTTTAAGTCAAAAACAAGTAATATGACAACATCGTTTGAATAAGTAGTTAACCTTGAGTTTTGTGGAAAAAACAAACATATACAAGTTCAACTTTGGCATAACTGATTATAAATAAAACCTATACACAAGTTTGAAATATTGGATATTTAAACATTTTTTGTTATATCTATTGATTTATGATAATCCACTACAATGAAGCAATAAATGCACGTGCAATATAAAATACTCGGAAACGGACATCGTGCAATTATCGATAGCTGGATAAGAAAAATTATCTACCTGCGGATATTTCTTGAACTATCTCAATTATAACAAGCCAGGATAACTTTACTCATCTCCTTTATGTTAAATCACACGTTGAGAGAGGCATCGTTAATAAAAAGTGCGGTGAATCAGTTTTTAGTGGGATTATTAATTCAAGACACCAAGTGGGAGAAGGTTGATATAAGAAGAGAAGCATAATCTGGCATGAAGTTCGAACAGTATTTTCCGGAGATCCATAGAATCTGTCGCTAGATATTTTTCTGTGGACGTTGAAAAAATGAGGTTTATCGTGATACTGTATGTGATTGTTACTTTAGCATTTACGTTAGTCAACTCGGAGTCTGTAAATATCCAAATAGGTATTTTAATTTCATTTGTTCGTTTTATTAATTATTTTTTTTAACATTGGTGATCATAGTAAAAATTTACTTTGTATAATGTATAGTTTCTTTTTTAAATTCGATTTTTCTTAAGAATTATTTCCAATCGCCAAATTTATTAAAAAAAATGTCATTATAGTCAATGTCTAATTTACCATTTCTCGTCCGATATCACAGATACTAAAGAGGATGATTTGCGAGTGGAAAACTGCAATTTTCCAAAGCATAGCCCTTTTATACGAGAGTGCGCATTATTCAAATGTAGCAAAGATGGTGCAAGAGTCAAAGTGATACCGTGAGTAGATTTTCCTAAATATAACGCTGATATTACTATAGACGAATGTGAAATGTAAACTGAAATTTCTAGGTGCCCTTACTCGCCGTGTCCCATCAAATTAAGCTACAACGAAGAGAAGTTCGCGAAGCCTTTTCCGGAATGCTGTGCTCCACCAGTCTGTTAACTTTAAATCTTTTTCGCGAAAGTAATCTGTTATGCCAAAGTCGATATTATAAATCTATATATAATTAAACTATAAAAATTAAGAAAAAAATATTTTTAACATTATAATAATATATTCTTATATTCTAATACAGCCTTGTTTCTTATCTTTAGACCAAATCCGAAACCAAATCACTAACAAGGTTAAAGATACAAAAGAGTGTGGTAGATACGTCAATCGTGCCGTGTGTCGATATACTGTGATTTCTGTATGGAAACAGTTCAGCAAACGGGAAAACCGACTTGCTCAGCCGTCGAGCATACGGTCTCAAAATATCGACACGCTTGGCTTCTCGAATTGCGACACGGCACTGTTCCTATATAAGTACTAGATTCGAGAGCCACCTTCTTCATTTTCGCATCCGCGTCTCCCAAATACACTCGAGTCATCGCTCAAAGTGTTTATAATCAGCCTCAGAAGGATGTCAACGACCTTCTCTTTGTCAAGTTTTTATTGTACTTTTCTTTGATTGCGTGTATGGCTCGAGCCTTTAAAGAATTGAGAAACTTTCCAACTGCGGCATTAACTCATTTTTCTTGGAACTCATTTTGAGCCAGATATAAATAGTATATAAAAAAATAATGGAAAAGAAACAAACATTTTGCAATAAATTTTTGTGGTACAAATAAACGAATGCCAATGAAAAATTGCGAAACTATAGAGCGATCTACAAAGAATTAGGGATACGACATTTAAATGTATAGCAAGGTTTTTTATAAAAAAGTCATAGAATACGAATACTGATTAATTTAATATAATCTTATCGCCACTTTGATATTCTCACTGTCTTGGAAGCATGATGACATTCGTCTCGAATACTTAGTCAAAATTACGAACTTGCTTACGACATGATTTTCATCACAATTTATCTTGCTCTGAATATTTTAAATACGTAAAGAATAATCGTAAACTTGAAATGATAAACTTCCCGCTAAGGTAAATAACACGGGAAAGTATATTTATTTTAAATATATTTTAAATAGGTTTTCTCCAGCTTCTCACTTTCTACACTCGGTGATGGGCGAGCGCAAAAATGTCATAAACTGCACGGAAAGGTATATAGAAAGTGCAGATAAGTGAAGAAAACTATTAAGCTTTCCACACTGCACATATAAGTACTACAATATACTCTACACTTCACAAGTTGCTTAAATTCTTGATCTGTGCGTACAATAATTATAAATGAACTTTACCCAAACTAATAAAAGTTACAAGTTTCGATGGGAGTCAAGCTACCATACTGTCACTCTTTGAATCTTGAAATAAGTCGAAGAAACCAGCAGAAAGAGAAACCATGTCCTCGTCTATCAGTTCCCACTCGTCCCCGAGAATACTAAAAAGAAATGGCGCGTCGATCATCATGGCCAAGCTCGTAAATTTTTAAAACAAAAAAAAAGAAGAAAGAACTTAAGCGCGAAACCCGTATAGTCTTCCTGTTGGCGCGTGTCTCTGCTGAAAAGCCCAGTGAGCAGAATCGCTCGGTAGAAAATAGTCGGAGGGACACGGAGCCAACAACATCGCGGCCGTTGCATCACTTATAATGTATATATACACGCACGAATTTTTAAAGCTCCAGCCGCGTGTGTCGGCATGTGTGCGGCGGCGCACACCCAAGCCACCTATCTCTCTCTCTCTCTCTCTCTCTCTCTCTCTCTCTCTCTCTCGTTCTGTGAAGACGCGCGGCGCACGCCGGTTAAAAGGAGAGATGAGTACCAGCACCGTAATTAAATTCATGAATAGATTTGCTCGAAAACGCTTCACGCTCATCGTTCCTGATTTGATTGTGAATATGCATGCATGCATGTATGTATATGTACATGTACAAGGATATGCCGAGACGGGATTTGTAGCTTTGATTTTCGAATCGTGTCGGGCGACGGTTTGTTTGATTTTTATTCTATCGATGTCCTCTCGGTGACGAATACTTTACTTTTGAAATGGCAAGATGCAGACGATTATCATAAACAATTTTTTTGCAGGTGCATTTTAACAGTATGTAAATATTATATATTTCAAAATAAATTCTTCGTCTTTAGAATTCAATTCGTTTTGGTGAAGAAACCAAAAATATTTTTGTTTCTCGAGCTATAATAATACAAACAGATCTCTATAGTTATTGAGTAATAATTAGGTTATAAGTATAAAATAAAAATAGCTTACTCGAAAATTAATTTAATGCAGTAAATGAAATAGTATGTTATAATTTATGGTTGGAAATGCTCCTGGTTAAATGATTTTTGAGTACCGCAAACACAGATCGTTAAGCCGATAATAATAAAACTTTAATGAGTACACCTGAACATTTCTCCAATTAAATTCTTTTAAGAATAGAATATTTCTATTTAAGACGCGATGGATCTCATGTGGAATTTTTAGCCAATAAAAGATGAAAGAAGAAGCGTATTCGTATTCGAAAACAATAATCAATTTCTATATCGAATGAGTATAATTAGGCAATAGTGAAAAGTAAATGTAATTTATAATGAAACAGTCCTACCGAAACCAATGTCCTTCGCCCAGCCCTTAAACTTTGTAAAGGATCAAAATTTGTGTACACAGTAGGTATTTCTATAAAGTAAACCAAGTTACATTGGTAAACGGCAACAAAAACTCATTTTAGAGTCTTCAATTAGTGAAATCGGATCCGGCTGCTGCACACGGAGAAACTAGATTAAATTGAAAATGAGTCGTGTGTATACTCGCTGCACTGTACAATTAAAAAGGCACCGAAAAGATAAAGCTACGCAATATACCTATCCAGGAAATGATGATCCGCTCAGGTAAGCGTGCCACTGGCCAAGGCATTATAGGTTATAGATTAGATTAGATGGAATTAAGATTACTTTGTTTAAATCGATTTATTATACCTATGCATTGTCTCTGCGTGTGCATCATCTTATCGCACTCTATAATTTAATACCTGAATGAAAAATGCGATGCATTTTATAGAGCATTAATATTTCCGAAAAAATTTTTGAAGATGTCATTGAAATATTTACTTGTAACTCTCAGATGATAGATAATTCATAGACAAAGTGCACCTGTATTTGGAATTTGCATAATTCAATTTTTTTTTACTTACTTCTCGGTCGGTAAAATGTAGGGCGGGAAATTAAAAATATTAATTGATTTTAGTACCCCCTAAACAATTTCCTATTACAAAGTTATTTCACCAACTCAAAGTTTATTTATGAGACCCCATTTTACTTTTGACTTGTAAATTATAAATATAAGGTTTCTTATGTGAAAATACATTTAACTGTATGTGCGCGACAATGAAAACGCGGAGAATGTTCAGTTTTTTAATACGAAAAAAACATGAAGTTTTTCAATTTAAGAGTGAACACTGAATTAGACTGACTGAGCCATTTTGGCATCCTTTACAGCCAGTTTAAAAATACCAGTAGCTTCAGTGGAAGTTTGAAATAAGTATACAATCAGAGTGCACACGTTAGTTCAACTCGATTTACATTTTCAGTTAATCAATTTACAGTATAGTTAAAATGTCTGTCCGATATAATACATGAAAACTTGTAACCATACTCAATTGTTTCTAACTATTCAGTTTAGCGACTTAGCTTTGTTGGCAAAACTTGACAATTGTATACAAAGAAACTGTTTTGGTCAAGTCATGGATAAGAAACAAGAGGTGCACCGTATAGATGCCGTTGCAATGTTTCAAATTCAAAATCCGCGATCCAGAGATGCAGCGATCAAACGGCTCGCTGAAACGAAACTCGACAATAATATAAAAGCGAGCATCATCTATATTAATACGAGCCAGCTAAACTGGCTATTTTTAAAAAGAGCCTATGTTAAAAAGCAGCGATATTTCGTTGGACTGTGCTGATCTCGGAGCTGAGCAAAAGTATATAGAGCCGGAGCTTAGTTCCCGCAAGCTGAAAAGTAAACACCGCACAAAGTCCTGCAAATGAGCACTCGCGAATACCACACGCGACCACAACGTTCGCGTTGAAAAATGCAAATGATCGGTACCTATAGGCGAACGATGAGCGATCGATCAGCGCCTAGATTTGCATTGGAGAAAAGTAGCGAGGCACAGGTGATAATAGCAAACGCAAAGATAAACAAACTGCACTCACGCGCAGATAAAGAAAAACTCGCGCGGGAGTCGATCGCTCGCCTCGGGGATTTTCCTCCTCCTGCACGCGACTCTGCTCTCCCAGTCTCTCATCGACAACGAGGCTTTTTGTTTGTTTCGTGCCGTGCAGAGGAAGAGCAAAAAGAAAAAAAAAAGGATGACAAGGCGCTTGCACGTGCGCAGCTCCGCGATATATCGCAAGCAATAGACGCGGCTCGGCCGCCGTGGCTGACTAATGAGAGCCGAGCAGTCGCCGCCGCGTCCAAGTGTATAGCCTCGTTCGCCTTGGGGAACATCTCGCGCCCGCCACCGCCGCCGCAGCCGCCGCCGCAGCCGCCGCCGCAGCCGCCCCCCGCGCCGCTCTCTGGCCCGCTCTCTGGCCCGCTCCCGGACGCTGCAGCTTCGGCTTAACTGACTCTATATATCGGATGGACAGGAAGAGGAGACGGGAGTGCGTAATGCGAGGATTGCCGGGCTTTTGACGTTTCTATCCTTCTTCTTCGCCGGCTTCATTGGGCTTTTTTCGTCCAATTTTAGTGATTCCAGCTTTCCGAACGATCACATGTTCACGGTTCCGACTTTACTTGAAAAGTGGACCAAGAGCTTTGTACAACAGCTTGATTTTCTTAATTTTTGCGTTTAAGGTAGTTCTCTCCAAAACCTTATTTCTTCGAATATGTCTAAAATTTTTTCTATTTGTTACTTTAAGTATACTTTATATGCGGTTAAAATCTGGAACCCGCAAGCGGCATGAAATTTGGAGATATTGAGCCTCGAAATTGCATACTTTAACATTGAAAGTATACTGAGAACCTATGGCCAGAGGCGTTTCGTTCAATTGCAAACCAAGTTTTCTTCGATTTTTTTTGAAAAACTAGCACATAATGTAAAATAATAATACGAATTGTGAGGAAAAAAGCTGAATAGGGCAAACGGTGCTTTTTTTTAAAGATACAACAGTTCAAAGTTTTAATCCTAGCCTATAGTATATCTATATAGGTGCGTAGTATTTCACTCTCTTTCAACTTTTGGGTCTTATTTCTATCTATCTTTCTTTTGATCGACATTCTGAACTTTAATATTATGAATTTCGAGGTTTTCACATTAGATAACGCTGTGTAATATCTTAGACAACAAATTTTCTAATTTAATACCGAGTTGAGCACTACGGCAGGGAGAGAACGTCCTTAAACTAGTCTAAATACAACTCTTACGAGGCTTGTATTTTCTCCTTTTCTCTCTCATAAATAAATTGTTTCAATATTCGAAACGACATATAAGTTTTATATGCATATACTGTATTCAAAAATAAATTTACTTTTGTTAAATACCGTGAAAACACAAATTATTTATATCTTCATCCGAATACAACGTTTGCAGGGTTCATTTAACTGTACATGCGTAAGCAGCGGCTTAAAATAAGCACGGTCAACAAAGAACTTTTATAATTGATATCTTTAAAAACTTTTAAAATGTAACAGGAATCCACAATCAACGATTGCTAAACAAATATTTGAAAAAATGAAATACACCGTTCGAAACATGAGCGAAGGAAATGAACGCAGGAAGTGAAGAAATAAATAAAAAACACGTCATTATCGCAGTATAATAACAATAAACGATGGCGTAAAAACATTTTTGTCTTCTTTATAAGCTTGCAACTATTATCAGTTTATTTATACTTTATGCAGAAAGCATTTCAAAAGAAACTTCCTAAGCTATGATATGACAAATGTTATCGATTTAACTTTTTAACAACATTCGTATACTTGTTTTTAAACAAGTAAGAATTATAGCTTGGCAATATTAATAATACTTTTTTGTTTATCAATTCAAGAAAAAACATAAGCTAATTAAAAGTTGTATGCCAAAATAATTGAATATGAATTTCTATATTTAATAAAGAAATTAAAAGGAACAGAAAACGAAAAAATGCAGTTACTGAAAATCTGTGCCGTCTTAATGGGCCGTCGATCCAAACTAGTGCGTGTTTTTTACGGTCTCGTTTGCAGTTTACACGCCATGTTGCAGGTTGCTATATATTGTAGTAGGCCAATTAAGGAAAAGTAGTGCGTTTTGACTTTCGACCGCAATAGATCGTGAACTAACTGAACATAAGAAAAATTTCCAACCAATAGCGAATCGTATATATATATATATGTATAAATCATTTTGAAATAATAAATTCTCGTATAATACATATAATATAATTAATTTATCTTCTCTTGTTATTTAAATCCATGTTTTAAAAAACGAACAATTATAAATGTTTAAGATTATAATTAGCTATAAATTACAAAATAATTACATTTCTATGCGTGAATACCTATTCTTAATGCAGCATTAATAAAATAGAAGAGCGAAGTAATGAAAATGTGCTGAAATTCCTTCAACTGCGTCGTATGTGCATAGAATACGATTTTCTATTTTTATGTCCACGAGGTCCAGCTTGTTACGACCGTCAAGAGCTAAAGTGAGCTTCATTTGCGGCACAAGTGTTCAAGGGGCAGAAAGATATAGGGGTCTTAAATAGATTCAAAATTTTCGCGGGCTTCATTTTATTGCTGCCGCTGCACTACACGCTAATGTTCTCACTCGCTTCGTTCCTATATATCGAATTTCATCTCAGTATTTAGCTAACTTCCACTTCTTTAGTCGACTGCAGTAATTGACTAAAGGTGGGGATTAAATGAGACGGTTAAATGTAATTTCCGGTTTGCACCTCCTCTTTTCTGCGTCTTCATTTGAAGAGTCATTAACAATGTACAAGCAATACTTGCTAGTCAAATCAGCAACTATTCGAATAACATTAGATAATATTACTTCTACGTAGCGGTATATTTTACTTAATAAAACATCAACAACATTATTATTATGTTGATAACATTCCAAATTTGTTATGACAATATAGCAATAAGCAGTATTATATTTCATAATTAATTTATTACAAGATGTTACATTATATACGTATCCAAAACTGATACGAAAATAATGAGAAGTATTTTGCACAGCCGCTTATACATGAAATAATATTGATTTAAAATATAAGTATACACACATTTATATTATAAAGACTTTGTCTGAAGGGCGTATGCTAATAAATGTTTATTTTACCCAACGTACAAAATATAAGTACAATGAGCTATTAAAACAACATTCAAATATTACTTTATGAGTAAAAAAAACTCGTTTGCGACGGATAAAACAGTATGCAAGCACGAATAATGAATATGTAAGTGAGAGAAGAGGGGGTTCTACATATATAAAACTCAGAATTTTCATATGTTACATAGAACCAACGACTATTGTAGAAGTCAATTTTAAAAAATACTACTGTAGAAGAGAAACTTTAAAAAATGAAATTCTTCATAGGATTTTGTGTTCTTTTCTTAGCAGTTGCTTTCGTTAAGTCGGAATGTAAATATTTTTTTTAAATGTAATCATATTTGATCAGTTTCACATGATCGTAATAATCATATTTTACATTTTTACAGCTGACGAGTTGCTAGAGGAAAATTGTCAAGAAATTCCAGAATCGTTTCGGGGCCAGTGTATAAGTGTACGATGTAACAAGAACAATACCAAATTTAGTGCTCTGGGGTGAGTTCTCAATAAATCAATATTGAAAATCATAATGTCCGATTAACGCTAGATGCTCGCTAGATTCATTATAATGATGTGGTTTTCATTGCTTATATAACATATGCACTTTTTTTATTCTGCAGATGTCCAGAGTCACGTTGTCCAGGTAAAACCCTACGAATTGAAGAAGATTCTAGTAAGCCCTATCCAGACTGCTGCCCTATACCGATTTGCGAGTGAAATAATTACTTATAGATATAATTACAATTTTACAATAAATGGAATGTAACATGATTCATTTTTCCAAAAATATAATATAAAGACAAAAAATAAATAAATTGCTTTCTGCAGTAAAAAAAATGTAAGTTTCCTTCTACAATCAACCCATTTATGTATACCATATGGATGATCTGTTAAAGAGCTTATGCTGCCGTTTAAAAGATAATGTAGCAAGTGCCAAAAAGTTAAATACATCAGAACTAAGACTTTTATGCAGTGCAGGGACCTTCAATTCAAGAAAGCAAGTGAAAGATTTGTGCGCATTTGCAGCGAATAAATAAATTTACAGACCCTCATTAAGATTTTATCCTTTAACTCGTTATGTATAAAGACCGCTTTTTGAGAAAATAAAGAAAAAAGTAATGGGGCCGGAGAAACCAGATATAAAGCGAGAAAATTTTCACTACCAGGATTGTTGCACCGCAAGCATCGGAGTAATCATTTCGAGAACTAACGTGCACGAAAGCAAAATATGAAGTTACTCGTGTTGTTTTGTGTTATTTTAGCTGTTAAGTTCACTTGGGCCGAAAAAGTTGAAGGTACTTGCTATTTGGTTTTAACATATGTTTCAGTTTAATGTATAATTACATCGAAAAAAAATTATCGATCGATCTTTCTCCTTTGTTTGCGAATTCAATGTATAATTATTATTTTACGAATAATATAAAAAATCTTCAGCTGACGCAATTTAAAATATAATAACAATTAAATTTGACGTAAGATAAATTAATCTTGGTTTTCGATCATATGGCCGATCACCGCAGAAATCGAAGAAGTATTTCGAGAAGAATATTGCAATACTCCTAATAATTCCACGAAAGACGAATGTTCAAGCTACAGATGCAACAAGGACAATTCAAAAATCATCGGCATTGGGTATGCTAAAACATTTTCTTTATATACCTACTGTAAATAAAATTAAAAAAAAATAACTACTCTCATCCAAAAAAATATTTCAGATGTGATGAAGCTCGTTGCAGTGGAAAACCCATAGGATTTAAGGGAGATCGCACAAGACCATATCCAGATTGCTGCATAGTGCCAATTTGTGAAGAGTCTGAATAACTTTTTCCCACTTATTAATCGGACATCCGTTCATTTTCATTAAAAAAATTTGTGTAAAAAATGTTTCACATATTCCCTAAATAGTTCATTCCCATATCAATGTATTTGGTTCGTCTTCAACTCAAAATTTGATTTATGTTGGAAATTTAAAAAATAGTTTCTATAGTATTGCTTAAAAATTTTAAGATTATCGTGTGATGAAAAAATGAAGTCCTTACTTTTTTGTATTAATTATAAGCATTTAATAATAGTTCACTGTCAGTTTATAGAATTACTTTTTTATATCATTCCTTGTGTATATAGTACTCTATCTTATATTATGTATCAATAAAAAAGTATATTTAATAAACTACGTGCTTATAGAATTTCGTGAATTAGTTGTTAAAAGTTTTTCCTAAAGGTATATATAGTAACAATTATGTGATAGTAACAATTCCTTAAACGTGCTAATATGTAAATTCCAATTTCGAAATCAGTCACTCAAACTATGACCCATATCACATTCCTTTCCATTCAAATTGTCTGACACAGCGAGACACAAGTATTGAGATGGAGTGAAATGAATCACAGAGCGATAGGCTCGATGTTATTAAATGCGTCAATGAGACATCGAGCGCGCTTGCAAACCACGGAATTGAAGGCGATCGATACACAATGGCGACATCATTTGAATATGCAATAAATAAATTCTGTTTATACAATACGCTGAATCGCGTAACTAAACATCGTTCAGTAACCACAATATTATCATTTTTATCATATTATGTGTATCGAACATAATTAGTTGTTATTAAAATAAATCGTTAAAAATATTAAGTAGAATACCTATAATAAAGATGTACATAATACAGCTAAGAATATGTACTTTATTTAAGAAAATATTTTAGTCTTTATAAATGTTAAAATACTTATGGAAACTAATTCTCTTAATTTTTTGTTCATTTACAATCATCATATTTATAATCTAAGTCTTTTATCTAATCAGAGAAATTTTTTGTATACATTAAACATTTTTTCTGAGTGAACTACTTGGAGCTTAAAAAATGTACATTTAAAGCATAGGATGGTTTAAAAAATTCTTGTTTAAGCCATCCTATACTTGTCAATAGCTAATTTTATATTTTACTCTAATAATAATTTATTAAAATTATTTATCTTTCGAATGATTCCAAATGCTAAAAAGAGGCAACAAAGGCACTCATAAAAATATAAAAATTGAATCATATCTGCCTTGTACTCACTCTAAGCTGGAATCGACAGTGTTGTCGGAGCTCGGTTGCCTCATTGATATCCCGCTACTCCCACCCGTGCTGCTGCCAGTGATCATCGGATTGCCCACTGGATTGTTGCCGGTTTCAAGTGAAGCGCAATCATCGGGCCTACCATCGCTACTCTTTGAAGTAACTCCAACGATATTCGAATTGTTTGAGCTTATGTGCTGATCTACGGAATCTGCTACCGAAGAAGAGGACGATGATGGCCGACGGGCGAACTTGCTCGACGATAGTATATCTACCTTGCCGAATATCGAAATTCCGCCGACTGGCTTCTGCAGTAGTGTAAAAAAAAATAACGATAAACATTACTTTTAAAAGGGAATGATAATGTATTTTTTCACGTTCAGATATGGTGAGAATCGTATATCAGCATTAAAATTCATAAACTATTATTTGAAGTAAGGAAAACATAATTATACGAATAAAGATGTTTATAAAAACTTGGTTTAAATAATAAATTTTACTCAATTTGATATTGCGTAAGGTAGCAATGAATTTATTGCTTGCCTAAAAAATTATAAGATTAAACTGAATGAGCTCTGTGAGTAATGACATAAATAGAGAAAATTCCATTTTGTTCATCAAGGTGAGGTAATATTAAATAGAATTTCTTTCAGAGTAAAATCATATTCGAATCATATTCTATCGTTATAATCATATAAATGTTTTAAATAGTTGCAATTACCTTTTTTGTATACTCTAAAGGTGCATCAATAGGCTTTTGTTTGGCAGCTGATCCAAAAAGATCATCATCTTCTTCGTCCTCAAATAAGCCTTTCCCTTTATCATTAGCTTCTGGAGTACTAGTAGTTTTCGAACCGATATTTTGTATATTTTCGATGTTTGGATTTTTTTGTTTACCAGTAACTTCAGATCTAATAGTTTCTCTTTCAGAAGCAAATATATCTTTTGAAGATTTCTTAGAAAATATATCGTCTGAGTCTTCGGAATCATCCGCATCACCAAACAAATCATCGATTGTTGATTTTGATGTTTTAGCTTAAGATTAATGTAAAGTTTAATAAGAAAGTATTGTGTATAGTTTTACAAAGAATGCTTGAAAATAGATGCTTACAAATAATGCTCAATGGTGGAGGCACATCAATACTTGGAGGAATAATATTTTTATTTACAGGTCTTATAGGCTTATTCTTCCATGAAGAAGAAGATACTTCATCCGAAAACAAATTTTTTCCTTCACTAAATAAATTGTCAGATTTCTTATTAAATACATCTTGTTCATCATCTAGAGTGAAAATATCATCTAAAAAATATGAAAATGTTATTTGAGGTTTTATTTCTTATACATAAAATTTTGGTTGTGTCATGTAAGGACACGAGGCTCCTCAGAAGCCTCGGTCCACGCGACACCGACTTCCGTCGGAGCTTCACCTAGCTCAGCAGCTACCGATCGTCCGACGAAAGTTGATGTCGTATGGACCAAGGCTTTGTAGGAGCCTCGTGTCCATACGTGACCGTTGTCATAAAATATTGTACCTTTTGAACGATTTATGACTTGCTCGTTTGAATCGTGGCCAACTATATTTTTTTGAGGTGGCAAAACATTGCCCAACCTTTTCGCTAGTTCTTCAGCAAAACTAGGTGGTCCATTATTAACGTTTTGAGTCTAAATTAAAAATTTTTTATTATTAAAAATTTAAAAAAGAAAGTAGTTATCAATTTTTTCATTTTAAGTAGAATTTCTTAATTTACTTATATACTAAACCCAACTATTTTCTTTAAAAGTAAATAACTAATCTTTTTACCTTTGGTAAAACACTTGATGGCGTAGTTGGCTCAGTATCAGAATTAAGAGTATCTTGACTCCGAGCATGCAGTCTACTATTATCAGTATCCTTAATACTGCTACTCTCAACATTGTAATCATTAGATTCGCTGGATGTAGAGGATAATCTGCCAATTCCTAAATTAGTACGAGCATTAGAACTTAACATATCTCCTATATTTTTGTCATCAGTATCACTGACTGAATCTTCATCTTCATCATTTTGCTCCGATTCACTACTGCTTGACTCTAAACCAACTTTATTTGAAGACATCCATTGCTCAGTACCAATAACATATGGCAATGGCCTATCTTGATAAGGATCTTTTGGCCTCAGTATCACACTATTAAAAAATAATTAGCTTGAACATGGTATAATAATTAATATTAAAAGGAAGTAATGTTAGATAGCAATTTTAATCCTTCAACTTTTTGTAACAAGTAATTGAAAATTGAGTGACTAAAAGAATAAATTTTATGATAGCAAGACTTAAGCAAAAATTTTATGTAGCTTAATTTTAATATTAGAAAACTAAAGATGTAGTGTCTAACCTCGGTACAACATTATCTTCTTCATCTTCGCTATCACTTGCAACAACTTCAACTTTTTCATATTTTTCATCCATTATGCTTAATCCTTTTCTAATACTTTCACATACACTAACTAATAAGTCTGTGGCACTAAGTTCATTATCATTTTCACTCTGTAAATAAAAATATCTTAGATTAATTAATTTTTCTTTTTGTGATCATAAAAATAATTGTATAATTTTACTATACCTTTACAGTATCTTCCACTGGTTGTTCTATTTCTATATTATCTTCTTGTACTCGACTCTCTATAAATTGTGTGTTAGCCAAAGCCAATGAAGTATTCGTTAAATTATCAACAAGTATTGCAGTTTCATTTAATTGAGACGTCATAGAATTAATAGCATCTTGTGTTTCATGTGCTCTTTTTGTTAAATTCTAAGAAACAAAATTAATTTATGTATAGCAGTCACTAAGTTATAGGAATAAGGTATTATACATTTTTAGTCATTTAAGAAACTATTAGATACTGAAAACTGTTAAATAAACTATTTATTTTAAAATATTTACATTTGAAAACTGCTGCAAATGCTTCAAGAGGCCAGAGTCACCAGCAAGACTCCAATCTCTGCGGTTCTTTCGCATTTCTTCTGTACTCCAGGCATGATCCCATGGTTTGTCAATAGTCTCAGATCCAGTTGAACCTTCCTATATTATGATGAAATCATTGATTATACAATACATAAATTAAATACTCATTATATAAGTAGAATAAGTAACTGTAATTTCTAACTGTAACTATAAATAAATTGAAAAGAGGTTAGTATGGCAGTAGATCATGGCCGATATAAGAGTTAATAGTAAACATTTTTGTACTGGAATGACTAAATTGAAGTAGATTTTCAAAATCCAGTCACGTATAAATTAGTAGATAAGCCTTAAATAAATTATGTAAATAAGGATATAAAAATAAAAAGTAAATCTTAATACCATATTTCGTTAATTGGCTTATATTCACTAGATTCATTCAAAATAATCAAATTAATTTTACTATATCAGGTCAAAAATATTTATAACAACATAGTCTATTAATTTAATATATCACACATGTATCTCATACAATTTGTGATTTATAAACACATCAAATTAATTGTATATGTCACAAAGTATCTGCAAGTGTCAACAATTTTGGAGTAAATCTAATCACTTATAAGGTCTATAAATTTTCTAACTCAATTCTCATGTATTAAATCTTAGACGTTTGATTTATTGATAAGTATAAAGAAAATGATGTAAGTAAAATATACAAAAAGTATTTCTATACAGTGTCTATATAAATATACTGTATTATATACTTTACTTATCTTAATATCTCCATACTTACTAATGAATCAAACGTGATCATTATTTTTGAAATTGCTCTTTCCAATTTTCTCATTATCTTAATATTTAATTTTATATTTTATTTTTCCAAATTTCTGTCCTTCCTCCTTTTTCCTTCTTTTGCAAGTATGTCAAACCACAGGGCACAGCACAATAAACCATATTCCAATATGCGAGAATAATATTGATTGATATTGATATATGTCATATCGATGCCTGTTCACGCTAATTAAACATTTCGAAAGAAAAACTAACCATATCGACATTCATTAAAGTAGTGGAGAACAACTATGCGTTTCTTTTCTTGCGGTAGTTTTCACCTTCTCCGGTAACGATCATACGCGAATGCGTCCAAAACATCTGCGAAATCCCACAGTGACATTAGATACAGTACAATAGTACAGTGTACACTGTACAGGTTAATAACAAGGGGAGTACGCATATATTTAATTCGCGCAAAACACTATTTCTTAACACATGTACTTTCTATATATATACATATGTATATACAAATAGCATGTCTATGGAAGAAACACCGCTTATGAGCTGACCGCACACTGCACAGATCGCCGAACCTCCTGTAGCCCGGTTATACACCCACTTTATCGAACTCTCGAACGAGGTCGTCGTTGTAACTGTTGATTGGTTTTTGCACACTATATAGTCTTATTCACTAGTTAGTCACTATAAGACTCACCATTCACTCGCCCAACTCGCGACTCGCGGGCTCGGCTCGCCCTATAATAGTTGCAGCAATCGCCACCGCAGTATAGTACCGCGAGTCGCGACGATTCAGTCTCGCGTTCCGCGAGTTTATGGTACTTGTGATTGGTGAGCGTAAGCGCGCTGAAATTTAAAAAACTATTCTATGAAGGCAAAGATTGTAACCCGTTATTAACTCGAAGAAAAGCAGCACAGATGATTTTTACTTATCTAACTTTTTTCGTTTGACCGTATTTATAGCTTTATTGCTAGCCCTGCAACAAAACAAAAAAAAGTGTTGAACCTCGCAGGGTAAGTATATATATAGACACACACATGTACTTTAAAAAGTTAACAATTAAGATTTTAAAATAGTTTAATTCCAATATTTTTATTATGTATTATTTTTTGTATAGAATGCAAAGGCTACAATTCATCACATACAAATATGTATTATAATTGTACGTTGTAACTTGTAGGTATAGTTTAGAGTCGAGGAATAGGTAGGTTTATAATATAAGTATATGATTGATGGACGAATGACGGACATGCATTGGCGAGTGCTGCGAGTGGTGAAGTGGCGACGCTGCCAAATCTCTTCCTCTCCTGCCGCCCTATAGTCCCTACTCAATTCTTTTTGACGAACCAGAACAGCTGGAAATCTCGGGGATTCCGTTAAAATCCGTTCTCACCCAGTCGTGTTCCGACGTTCCGTCGCGGCGTCGTCGTCCGGGGCGAAGGAGAGAGGAGTCAGGAGAGATCGAAAAAGTCACGAAGAGACGATAAAAACGATCGTGTGAACGAATATCAATGCACGTACGCAAGTGCTTTCATATGCGAATACAATTTCATAGCTTATTGGCCCCTCAGTGGAATACAAGAACGGGAAAAAATTATTGATACCCTCGGCAAAGGCAAGAAGAAGTGGTGTACGTGTACTTATATACATATATAGCACCTCCTCTCCCCGTCCGTATGCGCGCGTGCATTTAGTGCATACGTGTAGGCGCGTGTGTGTACACTGTACAAGTTTACATGTCAACGCAGTCTAATATGCCGCCGCCTGGAAGCACGCGAAGTCTGCGGTTTCTCCGAAGCGGAGGCTGCTACACCATCGCTACATGGCCGTGAAATTATTGCTGTGGTGCCGAGCTTCAACCGCCTCAACACTTTCAGGTTTGTCTATAACTATTCAATCCTTTTTTGGATCAATTCTCCCTTTTTTTAATTATTTTTAATGTGTCGTAGAGTTAGAGTGAGTTCATGGCCAGAATCTACTCATTTTTTTTTACTTCAATATAATCAACAATAATTTTTTATGGTATTTTATTGATTCCAGTCTTAACCAATTTTGAATCACTTTGCACAAATCCCTTACAAATGTTGAATTTTATATAATAAAATCTTAATTTTCGATTTATTGTAGCTTGCCAACAAATAATATTTTTAACAACTTAACTTTAATCTGTAAGCAAACTTACCAACATGTTTTTGAAAATCTTTTAGTAACAAGGTTTATTGAATCGCATCATATGTGATTTAATATATAAATATTGAGCTCTGTTATTTTATAAAATTATCTTAACATAATTTCATTTGTTGTTCATGTGAAACGCTTTTATCATATTTTATTTAAAAAAAATTTTGAAACCTAATTGTAAATTTTGAGGCCTTTCTGAAAATTTCATATTTTTTTCTTGTAACATTGTTATTATTACATAAATAATTAATATATTCTATGTTTTAGATTTCTTGAATGTAAAAAACTGTCAAGTCTAATCATTGATGTATGAAAATCAATACTTCGAAGCTCTGGGGTTTGTTATTTTATAACTCATCAGAATTTTCTATCAAGTGGCTTAAATTTTTGTTAGAAAAAGGTATGATTAATACATATTCTTGTTATGCTAATTT
Source organism: Megastigmus dorsalis (assembly GCA_900490025.1). NCBI lineage: Eukaryota > Metazoa > Arthropoda > Insecta > Hymenoptera > Megastigmidae > Megastigmus > Megastigmus dorsalis. The sequence continues at coordinate 23,320 of UELU01098649.1, forward strand.
AATCTAATATATAAAGATATCTCTAATTAAAAAAGTTTTTATGTATATATATATAGTACTAATAAGCTGAAAATTATAATATCAAACAAGTAATATTATGTTTTTCTAGGCACATACAGCAGAGAGTCATGTTTCAAGAGTATGTATTGTACCTACAAGGTGTAGGGAACACTTCAAATGAACAAAATTACTCAAAACAATGTTTTGTACAATTTAGTTGATATCTTTGATACTGTCTTAGATATCTCTAATTATCGTTTTATTAATTGTCAAGCCGATCTCATCGGCACATTATTTTTATTTGGAGGTCTAGCACCTCCTGTCGTCGTCACTTATCAATTGACCCTGGAAGAAAAAAACAACACCTTACATGAGGTTAAAGCGAAGCAACCTGGAGAGGTGGGTTCTCACTTGAGAAGGAACAAAGTTGTTACTACGTTAATTCCGATGAACAATGAACCATTCCGGAAGCGGTAAACGTCAGGCGAAGGTTTTGGAAGAAAACTACTGGGACTGCAGTGTCTGCACGTATCGTAATACCGCCGAAGCATTCAAGTGCCTAATGTGTGACGTCCGCAAAGGTACCTCCACGCGGAAACCGCGTATCAACCCTCAGCTGGTGGCGCAGCAGGTATATAAATATCACATTCTTTTGTTTTAAATATCAAACTAACACTTGCATATTGGCAACTTAGATTTTATTAAATTTTCTAATAATTTATTCAATTTAAAGGTTATTTCTTTTGACTGTGTTTTGTGAATCAATGGCTTTCACTGTAAACATAAATTTTATTTTTGAAATAATTTGAAAAATGAAATGAGCAAACTTTCCTCCTTTATTGAAAAATTAATCTTTCGAACGTTAGTGCACATAAAAATTTGTCCTTATTTTTCCATACAACAAATTAAAATTAAAACACAGTTTTGATTTAAACCATGAAACGTTGTTTTAATTTCAATGTTCAAACACTTTTTTTATGCATTCAATATTTTATTAGATTTGTCTTCCATTAATTTATTAATTTATAAAATAAAAAGTTTATTAGATAATTTAATAACCTTTACAAGTAACAGTATATCAAAAATTACTAAACGTAAGGCACCAATCGTGCCATTGTTTGTAAGCGATTGCATATTTGAGAAGGTAATGATTTTGAGAAACAGTTAATACAAAAAGTAGTATAAAAGAAACAAAATCTAAAAATGCGCCTGGAAAGTAAAAAGGTCAGGTCGGTCAATGAAAAACAGCGTAACGGTCGACAGGTTGCCCAGCAGCAATATGTACCCCTACTGAAGCCGGGAAAAAAGGAAGGCGGCAGCGGCTCGTCGACTACCAGTGGTGGGGGCGGTAGTCTCGGTAAGGACGGCCGCAACAAACTGGACAAGCCGCGACGTAAGTCGAGGCATCCGCCCCGACTGAAGAATATCGACCGCAGTACAGCCCAGAGCAACGAAGTAACGGTCAACAATGTCACGGTCGTCATCACCGAGTACAAACCGAAAGTAAAGAAGGGCAGCAGCGATCAATCCGGACTGTCTAGTAGCGCGTCCTCGGAGAATGGCAGTCAACACGACTCCAATCAGGACTCCAGGAGTCTGGATATTGGCACCGATGCCTGAGTGTGAAGTGAATGTGAACACAGTGCCTCGTTATGAATGGTACAGGAAGGCTGATAAGACTTGTGTCCTTGCTAGATATTTGTTGAAAATTATACAAGTGCATTATGACGTATGCTTTGAGAGTTCTTACATTGAATGAAATGAAAAGATGTGCAGTGGAAATTTAATAAGGAGCTTTTTTGTAAATTAATGTAGATATATCCTGTGTAGTTTATAAATATCACTGAAAAGTTCCTTATAATATCGGAGTAGATAATGTAAAAGTTTTAAATTAATAAATCTATTACAATAAGAATAGCTTAAAAATAGCTATTAAAGTTACATTCAGATAATTCCTAAAATTAACTATTTATAAATATTTATAAACTACATTAGTTGCAGTGATCTATAACCAAATTTCATAATTCCTTTTGTATAATACCATAAGGATGACCCTTTAATAAATATTGTGGAATTTTGTTATGTTGATAATTTTCTATTTTATTAAAAATATATTTATTATTTATTTGTCAATTTTGTCAACCAATTCTGATCATTTATTAATTTTAGAATATACTTGACTTAATTTGAACTAATAATTCGATTACTATAATTAATTTTTTTTATGACTAAGTACCATTTTATCAGGAATAAATTTTTAAAATTTTATTTAAAAGCATTATTTATTGCATACATAAATTAGTATACTTATTTTTTACAAAAGTATTATATTTAACAGATTTTTATTGCACATCTTCTCTAATATTATAATCCATTTAGGTTCTCCATCAATCAAAGTAAATAATTATTGTATTAAACAAATTTTGATCTTCCTAACTAATGAAGCCTCATACCAATTTTTGACGATACATGAATAGTTTTGTATCATTAATGAATTGTACAAAAGGAGATTATCTATAATGATTGAACGATAAATCGTTCTATTGTGTTTGTAAGAATTCGCAAAGCAAACTTATGTACGCTATAATATGAACAAAAAACGGTATGCACTGATATCAGACTTCATTCTGTCCAGTGAATAGAAACTTAATTATGCAATTGCAACTGTGAACATCATTTGATGAATGAACTTTCCTTGTGTATGGAAGTATTTTAAACTAATATATTGTGTAATGTAATGTCACCCATTGTCCATTTGTTGTGGGGTCCTTATAGACAACGTCGATTGTTTCGTCTATATGTTACAGACTGCAAAGAAAAAATATAACAAACTATAGACGTTTTATGCTATTAATGGCTACGAACTTGTACAATGTGCAGTTCTATAAAAGGATAAAAAAACGAAACTAATCAAATGGTTCAAGTGCCTTCGGTATTGTTTGCAAACGTCAGGAGAGGTTCTGTCACAACCAGTTTTGTACGTAGGCACTTACTTTTTCATACTGATATCAATAAAAATTCTTTCTTGTTTACTTGCTGAAATCTGAGAAAGTAGAAACAAATTTTAAAATGGAATTTGGATGATATAAGTTCTAATAAAGTTAATTTTTGCAGCATCACTAATTTTATTATTAAAATAAGAATTTATCGATTTCTATTTTAAACTTTATTTTACCATATTAGTGCGTTTTAATAATTTTAAATTATATTTTCTTGTATCTTTTAAATTTAACAGTCACAATTTTGTATGAAGAAGTTATTTTTATATCCATACAAATATAGAAACGCACATGCAATAGAAATTTCAGTTCTATTAATTTTTCATGAATAGTTGTCTACATTTTTAAACAATTACAAACTAAATTTAAATTCTCAAAAAAACTTAATTGATACAATACTTAATAAAAACTTCACTCTTCACTAATATAAGAAAAGTGTTTAGCATAAGTCCAAAAGTTTAGTACAATTTTATACATTGAAAATATTTAACTTTATTAATAGATTCGATAACAATCATTTATACAATTTGAACACAATTTTCTTACGAAAGGTTAATGAAGAATCTATGTGAATTTAATTTTAATAGAGACCATTATTAGCATAATTTGTCTGTAACGATCGTCGACACTTAATTCACATGATAATTCACTGCCAGAGTGCAAGTTATAAAAATTATTCATTAGAAGATACTCGTATTAAACTTAAATATATTTCGCGTTGTCTAATGTTGATATGAGTACCTGTATTTTAATATTTCGAAGTAAACACTTTTTTAAAATATTTTGTTAGAATTCAATTAATGAAACTGTCATGTAATACATATTTTTAAAGAAATATTTATTTCATAAGCTTTGGAAATTATATAATTTTATAAATCGTTGAAACAAAATTAAACAAAAAGTTTTTATTTTCAATAAAATAGGTACTCGTGACGCATACAGATATTTGATTAAAGTTCGTTTATTGGAACTTTTTTCTGGCAGGATGCCGTGGTAGTGCAAGAAAATTAGGTAAAGAAAAAATTTAGTCTCTATTAGTATGCATATAAAAAGCATGTGAATTGGAAAGAGTGATATGAGAAATTAAATAAATATAGTATCGACATTTGCGTGTAACGAGATGCGATAGTACATATAAGACTTTGTGAATTGTAAATCCTCGTTTTTTACAACTTGTCGACTGATCACAGTTTTTATCTAGGTAATTCATATTTTTGATAATTAAATTCAACAGGCCTCGCCGAACGGTTTATATTTCTTTTCAAAATCGATTTTCGACATACCTAAGTCCTACTATATTTTGATTTGATAAAGAAATATTAAATTTGATCATTATTTTATATATATATATATTCAAATAAAAATCAACTACTATTAAAATTTAAGCTGGTTTTATAATCACCACAAATGTAAATATATTTTTATCTCTCTATGCTTTTCATTATCTCGAAACTAATTTGTATATATAACAGATCAGTCGACAAGATTGAAATATATGGATCATAAAAAAAATAAAAAAGTAAACAAACTAATGTTCTGATGTAGTAAAATGTAAATGGCGGTTGAAAAAAAATCGATGAAGAATATTGGCCAAGTAAAGTTATGCACTGCCTTCTCCCTTTAGCTTTATTTTATCTATGTTTATATATTACGATAAATTTATTTCTAAAAGTCTTCAGTGTGCAGAAATTTATTTCTCATTAAAGCTTCGTTTATGAGCTTTGAACGAGATTTTCGAATTATTTTATTAAACTTCAGTTCTTTGAAGATGTAATTTGGCGTATTGCTACATGTGAAAACAAAAATACTTTTCCTATGTATTAGAGCTCTTCTAAAACTGTGTTCTTTACTTCTTTTTATATCTAAATGAGCTCTTGTCATAATGCGACTGTACATAAATAATATTACTATGTGTTCATATGTAATGTTACAGAGCATCTTTGCTTTCTAAATTGAAAAAAATATAAATTTCTTCTTCCAGGAAAATATGCTTTCTTTTTAAATATTTGAACCATTGAAAATATGTTACTTAAATTTCTTTTATTGTAAAAAAATTGAACATAATCGCATAAAAAAGTATGTATAATTTTTATATTTAACAAACTATATTTACACAGAGATATAAATTTGCTTATTTAAAGTTACGATGCCTAGGCTTCTTTTTCTTTTTTATGACTTTACTAGCTTTGTTTGATTCTAAAGCTATTGATCCTAAGTTTTCTACAACATCCATAACTTCTTCATGCACATTATTTTCTTCGGATAAATTATTTACAGGTGCATGGTTTTTTAAGTCGCGATCTTTAAACCAATCCGAAACTATAAAAATGTAAAATTATGAATAAATAATATTGAGAAACATATAAAAATGCTTTTGTTGTATAAAAAATGTATACCTTCAGATATGCTTGAGAAATCAAATACATTTAAATTGTGAGATCTATTATCTCCTCCAATAGCAAATGCAAAAGGACTGTCACAACTGGCTTCAAGACAAATAATATGACCTAAATTTGTCTGCTTTTCGAAAACTTTTTGTGGTTCTAAATAATTCATAACATCCCACACTTTAACAGTTCCATCTTTACTTGAACTGATTAGCAAACCTGGACATGATGTACTCATTGATAAACCTAAAAATAAATTAAAAATAAAATATCAGACTATTATTAGCTTCAATTCCATAGAAAGGTAGAATAAATCGATCGCTGTGAATTCTTAAGCAATTTCTTTATTATTGCAACGTTTCGGGAATATATCTATCATTCCCCTCTTAAGGCTCTACTGAGATCTGTTAAACACATTAAAACATGTCTCAATTTTTGCCTCTCTTTGAGACATGTTTTAATTCGTTTAACAGATCTCAGTAAAGCCTGAAGAGGAGAATGATGGATATTCCCGAAACGTCGCAATTACAAAGAAATTGCTTAAGCTAGAATTCGCAGCGATCGATTTATTCTACCTCTCTACAAATAAATTATTCTTTTAAAAGCTATTTGAAATACAATGAATATTTTTCTATCTTTTAAAAAGTATCTTTTTTAATTGATAGTTTTATTAAAAATTAATATCCTATAAAAAAAATTTGGTTGTTATGCCAATTTTACTAATTATTAATTATTTTAAAATATTGTAATCTAACATATAATTTTAAAAGAAAAACGGTCACAAAAATTAGTTATTATTTTATAATTTATATACACAGTTTTTTTTAACATTATAAAAAAAAAAAAATTCAGAAAAATTTTAAAAGAATGGAATAAAACTTTAATGCAAATTTATTACCTGCAATTTCCTCTTCTTGCACTTGCTTCTGCCACAATGGCTTATCATTTCTAATATCGATACATTCAATATATCCATTATCTGTACTTATCTAAAATAAAAGAGTTGTTGTAATTATCAATACATAGTTTGAATAAATTTCTAAATATACTTACAAAACATATATTTGAATCAAAATGATTCCAGACTACTTTTTCAACTTCTCCAGAAGCTTGCCATACTTTAACAGCTTCTTCAGTTTTACAATCAAATAGTCGCACTTTTCTAAAATATTTAGTATTTCTTATTTAAAATAATTTAAAATTTTAAACAAGCTTAACATCTAAATTTTTAATAGATTCATAAATAAAACTAAATTAATATTAGAAAAACTTTACTTGTCCATGCTTCCTGTAAGTAACATATGAGCTTCTGTACTATGCCATTTTATTGTTTGGACAATTCCTTCAAAGGAAGATAATTTTGTACTTGGTATACCGGTATCTAAATCCCATAATAATGCAGTACGATCTGCAGAAGCACTTGCTAAAACATGACTGTAATAGAAAAATATAAATTAATAATTTCTGTTGAAAAATAGAATTATATATATACAAAAGATTAATATTATTATTAGCTTTATTGAGCAACAATAATAATAATAATCATAATAAAATCTTATTTAAACAATAATACTTGTGAGAAGTATTCCATGCTATGTCTAGAACTGCATCCTTATGTCCGATTCCTTTAATATGTTTTTTTTTATTAGACTTTTTACCTAATTTAAATATTGGACCAACACCCCCTACTACATCTAAATCCCATACTTCAATAATCGGTGTGTCATTCCCAATTGCACAGAGATTACCTAAAGAATATAAAATTTATTTTATTTTTTCATTCTGATGAATTATTTTAGCTCATAATGTGTGCACTTACCATTTTTTTCTTCTGCTGGATCAAAATTAAGCCACTCAAAACATAATGGAATATAAGACAAATAATCATGGTGATGACAATAAAAAGATCCTTCAGCTTCATTATAAACTGTATTTCAGAATAAATATTTAGAAATAAATTGATTGCTTTACCAATATAATATAATAAATTATGAAACTTTACCATATACTTCTAAAATACTTGCTTCATCTACAATATGGCCTACTAGAATTAAATTATCGTTAGGTTTGATAATATCGTCATCTTTCTCTGAGTCGTCATCTTCACTATCTCCTATAGTAACCAGTGGATCTTTCCCATCATTAACTACTGCTATATCATCTATCTTACAATAAATGTTTTCAGCTGCACAATTAACAAAAAATTAAATTAGTAAATTGAATGAATCTAAAAATTCTAATATATGGCATAAACTTGTTTAAAATTTGTTTTAACAATAATTACATTCTTCGTCATATTTATCAAACTCAAATTCATCAGTAGCATTTATCGATCCATCCTTCACATCTTCATCCATTTCAACACCTTTATTGTTTGAAGATTTGTCAGTTTCACCAGACCCATCAGCATCTTCGTCACTGTCACCTTCATCTTTTATTTGTCTAAATAGAATAAATTGTTAAAATTATTAATACAAAAATTTTTATTATTATACAAATGAAGAGTTTATTAAAAACTTACTGCAATTCCGATTGTGTATTTTGAATAATATTTTGTAACTCTTGAGCACTCAATTCTATCTGTAGTGTAAGAAAAAAATTACTTAGATAATAATTCCATATTATTAGTAATTGTATTCCATATGTCGAAATGTAACAAATTTTATAAATATCAACTAAAAATCTAACCTTGTCTGGTACTGAAGCAGCAACTCCTCTCTTTACCCATGTCAAACATGATATATAATTTTTTTTATCTTTCTCTTGTTCTTCAGCCATCTTATCGTTTTTGAATGGTATTCTTTTATTAATAGTTTCTTAACAGATTGTATAGTCTTATTATATCGAATATAGATCAACAATCATTTTCCATACATTTATGAATTATATACAAGAAACTATCCGTCCACGTGCATTGAAATAAATACCTCGCGGCTTGTGGTCAGCGGCTCTTTGGCACTCTGCTGACTAGAGTATACTCTCTTCTGCTCACTACTTATTGTTAAATGTTATGTCCGATTACCCAGAAATTTTGCGTCAATTCAGATAATGACTGTCACAGTACTCAATGAACTGACGGAACAGTGCTGACTGCTGGAGTGCTGGCTGCAGTCACTGCAGTGCAGGTCCGAGTAATGAGTTTTGACTTTTTGAGTGTTCTGACTTTGTGACAAGCCAATCTGAAATATATATATATATATATAATATGTGCACCCTTCCATATTCCATAGAATATTTACATCAGCTGATTTATTTTTTAGGTGTAGACTGAGCCTGGCTCTGGCATTTGAGTTTTCATTGTGGTAAGCTCCACGATAAACTAGAGCATTTCAACTTCTGGATCCAATATTCTAAAATCAATATCATTTTAACAGTATCTTATAAGATTTTTAATACATAAACCAAGTAGGTATATAATTTTATTTTAATTTACTTTACAAAATCGCATTACAGAAAAATATATCTACTACATTTATAAAAGACTAGCATGTATTATTATAATATTAATTAATTTAGAAATTCTATATTTAATCTTAGATTTAGAAGTAGTTATGAGGTAATAATTTAATTTCCATAAAATTTTGTTGCATAGATACTTATCTTATTTATACTCAAAAATTCAATAAGCAAAGTATTTTTAATTTTGAGGTTATACAACTGACATTAATAAATTAAATATCTTCTATCAAATTATTAACTTACTATACTCGAACTTTTAATAACAAACATACTGAATAAGAAGTTTAAAATGTATAAGAATAATAAAATAATTTATTACATAGAATGAATAGTACATCGGATCCTCGTAGACCTGAAAAAGAAATTCGATACAGACCATCAGCAGTAAATAGCCAGGCGCAACCAGGTGATGACTTAACACCAGATTACATGAATATCTTAGGAATGATTTTCAGTATGTGCGGCTTGATGATGAGATTAAAGTGGTGTGCATGGGTAGCACTATATTGCTCTTGCATTAGTTTTGCGAATTCTAGAGTCAGTGACGATACAAAACAAATTCTCAGCAGTTTTATGCTGTCGATTTCAGCTGTAGTAATGTCATATCTTCAAAATCCACAACCAATGACTCCGCCATGGGCAACAGCTATGCAATGAAGTGCTGTGTTAAAATTTTATATTTAAATTGAAAGATAATATTTTATATCAAAATCTGTGTGCTGTAATTAACTTAATTTGTGCAAACTAATTAGTAAATGGATGAATGAATTCTTTCATTTTTATAATCAAATAAAAATGATGAATAACTAAAAATTGTCACTTTTTCTTTTTAATACCTATATATTTATTTACATTAAAAACTAATTTCTTATAGTCAAATTCAATAGAAAAATAATGTAATTGAATATTAAAATATAAACATTTCTACTATACACTTACAAAACATTTAGCAGCTGCATATCTATACATATGAAGAAATACATAAACAAAAGAAATATTATTAATTTAGTTAACACCAGGATAAATAAAACTTTATCGAGCCTAAATTAATAATTGATAATAATTATGGAAAACACAAAAAAAAGTAAAACCGAAATAATAAAAAATGAAATAACTAATAAATAATAAATGTGGGGAAGTTAAAAGAAAAAATCACCGAAATATAGAATATCTGTATTTACTCCATTCTTCACTTTCTCTTCATATAAATTGACTAACTTAATGTTACCATTCAGCTTCGACAGTAGTATAATGCTTAATATACGAAATAATAAATTGTCGTTCAGGCGACGTACTTTTTTTTACGAACGCAATTTAATATTTCTTTTAAAATTGTCGCAAATGGATGACAAGACACTGGGACAGAGTGCACGAATCTTGAATTTGTTCTCTAATCTGACTCACTGATTTTATAGCCGATAGATGAAAAGTAATAAATGCAATGCAATGATGCAAAAACTAAATGTTATAATTTCACACTCCATAAGTGGAAATATAAATGACAAAAAAATCATCACGATGTATAAAAAGCGTCATCTTATCGATTTATGAAGTTCTAGAAATATCCGCACTTCTATAACAATAGGCCAACTTTGCCACATACTTCAATTTTTATCTTCTTTTTTATAACTTCCCTTGACGCGTCAACAAAACCACCTTTCTTTGCAAGACATTTACTGCTCTTAAACGGGCGTAGTCGTCTTAAATTGTCGAAAAATCAATGACGTTCCAGACATTAGTAGTCTGAATATTCATTAATCGTAGTAAAAACTAAAAAGTAAATTTATTACTCGTTTCTGTTAATTGTTGTTTCTTTGATATTTCTTTTATTTTTGTTTATTTTTCTTTCAATTGCCACAGATGCGGGCTTAAACTATTCTCTTTATCGGACGTAACGTGGTATTGCTCTATGTGTGAAAGCATCATTAAATTATTGGTCAGCTCTGAGAGATATTTTACGGAATTTTCCTTATTTATTTGTTTTGTAAAGAAATATATATATTATATATATATATACCTTCTTAGTTAAATTGAATTCACTATCCAATTAAAATAGTTAAAACCTATCTAAAACACATATGATCTTTGAATTATTAGGAAAATATGGCTGCAAGCAATTTTTTGGTGATATACGAACATCAGTATGCCATTGTTTCATTTTGCCTTTTATAATAAACTAATAAAAAATTTTAATCAACACAGAAAGTTTGAAGGTACACAATTGAGCTTACTTAACGCGTCCCTTAGCACACAATTTCGATGAATACCTTATCTTGTAAGAATATAATTCATTTGTAAAACTTACAAAACAATAGTCCAAATCTTCACATTTTTTCTCATAGATTTGATACACTTAAGTAATAATAATCATCACTTAATCTCTTCCTCGACAGCGAGCTCGAAAGTTATCTAAGCAAATCAGTGAAAAATCCGAAGATCTTATATGATCTTAGGTTTACGTACATGTGTATACGTAATAATTGGGTGAATTGTATCTTTGTGTATTCGTGTAGAGACAAAAATTTTTAGGGTCAAGTCCTTATTTGAATTTTTTTCGAAAATATACCGTATACAATATTTTACTTCACTTATAAATATATACAGTCGTGAATAACGAGTCACGCACTAGGACACATCTTAAAATTCGACATGAAAAACTGAGCAGTGCGCAAAAATGGTCTGCCATTGTAAATGGATAATAGATCTCCAGCATTTAGATGATAAAAAGTTCAGCTGTAAAAATTTAATAATTCTAATAATCTAAATATGCATTTTGAATATCCAATTTTTAAATCTGAACTTTTTATATAGAATCATTTTTCTTTTACCGCGCATAAAGTTCAATTGTTATTCCGCGTAGTATGTTTTGTATAAATCTTGTATAATTCTTGTTCTTGCTGCTATTTTTTTCTTATCTTGTATCTAAGCGTAGAGATTAATACCCGATTTATTTAACGAATCATTTAAAGTAATAATTAGTTTCTTCTTTTTTTTTTAGTATTCTCCTGTCCTCATTTAGTCACTCGCTATCGTTTGTAAATATGTACACTGTTCGGGTCGATAATCAAAGGTTACCAAATTTGATAATGGGGCACATTAGGGAGATCGAGCCAGCGAGGGGGGCTAATCGGCGTAAACGATGAACTGCTGATTATCCACATCGGCCACCTCTACTTGAACAAATTGTGGCTGCTGCAACTGGATCTGTTGTACTTGTCTGCCAATCGCATTTCGTGTTCTAAAAGTAGTAAAACGAATTATATTTTAAGATCATATAAATTCATTAATATTTGAGAAGGCTGCATTAATTAAGTTAATTGAAAATATTCAATAAAGAAAATCTAAGTGCAATGTAATATCAATTTCTAATTAAGTTCAATAAGTACACAAATGAAAAAAAAAACAGGTACAAAATAATACATTTCCTAAATGAAACATACTTGGCCTTTGCATGTGTTAGTATATGTGATTTCAAATTTGTTGACTGAGCGAATTTTTTGCTGCAACCATCAAAGGGACAAACATAAGGTCGGTCTCCAGTATGAATCCTCACATGAGTTCGCAAATTAAAATCCAAACTGAATCTTTTCCCACATCCTTCAAATGTACACTGGAAAGGTTTTTCTCCAGTATGGACAAGTTGATGCCTTTTTAATTTAGAACTTTCAACAAAAGCTTTTCCACATTCAGCACACACATGAACCCTATATAGACAGAATTTAAATTGATGTAGGTAAGTGTTATTTATTTGTCACATTTTATGACTAATACATTGGTGTTATAGAAATGTTAGTGAATATTATAGATAATTAATATATATTTAATTAGCTACTAGGTCTTATAGAAAATTGTAGCCTAATTTAATTAACATTATGAATTTTTAAAACAACTTTATAATAAATTAAAAAGTTATTGAATGATTTCACTACAGTTGTACATAAATAAATAAAATTTTAAACTAAATTTTATGTAATCTTTATGTTCTTTATTAAAATAGAAAAATAAAAATAAAATACTAACCTTGGACCATGAGTATGCAAGTGTTTGCGCATCGCGCTATTGTCCCTGAACATCTTTGTACATCCTTTATGTGGACAGGCAATTGTACGTTCAACACCATCAATTATAGGTGGCTTACGAACTTTAAGTTTGTGACCTGGTCTAGCAAATTCCGCCAGCTGCTTGGGATCCGATAGATCCAAACCTGGTATGCCATCAGAAACAGAACTGCCAGAATGGTTCAGTTTTGATGTTGTTTTACCAGTCATATATTCTGTGTAGTCTGGGTCAGGCTCAGGATTAGAGCCCTCATCTGGAACATCCACCAGGTGAGACGCTAATAGGACACTCCCTTTAACAGCAACAAACAAGCAAACCAAAACAAATACTACCGCAGTCTCATCTTTTCAAACTTTATTTTAGTAACTGTTAATATTGATTTTAGATAAAAATGAAATGATTTAATAATTTTTGAATGGTAAGCTAGTTTCTTTTCTAAGATAGTTTGATCAATAGCTAATTCTTAAAAAAAAAAATTTGAAAAATAAACATTTTAATTTTATAATCATTAGATTCATTCTCATTACTACAAACTCATTATAACAAAAAGATAATGCATTTGATCAAACTATCTTAACTTAACTTCTCACTTAATATTAGTGTTAGTAATTTCTACTTTAAATTTCAATTTTAAAATAAATATTTTTTGAAAATCCAAAACAAAGTAATATAAAATATTATTTTTATGTTACTGCTATTGCAAATATTTTTCTTAAAAACTATAAGAAATATGCAATCTTAATGTAAAAAACTAAAATTTTGAATTTTTGAAACAAAAGAGAGTATTTCCTTGTTTTTTTTTTTTTTATTTCTTTGCAGTGTTGCCAGAGTATTTATACAAAATACATGCTTATTCATAAAGTTATAATAATAGTAGTTAGGTCTTATCTATACAAAATATTAAATAATAGAAATTAAATAGAAATTTTGATTAACAAAATAATAATTTATTCTAAAAGTAAACTAATGTAGTGTAAGGTTTGAAAAAAATTTGCTATTTAATTAAAAAAAAGTGAAAAAATTATTTTAGGTAATATTTTTTTTGTGCAATACAAAATAAGAACACAAGTAATATTATATGAATACAATCACTGAGCTACATACATATGCCCATCTATTTTTATCAGTTACTTTGTTTATAAAATAATTTTCATACATCGATCTAATTATTATTGAAAGAAAAAGAACTAAAAAGAGAAAACACCAGCAAATTTTACTACTAAAAGCTAAATATAAACTAAAAATAATATTAAGGATATAAAAACACAATATCCGAGCATTGAAAAACAAGTTATATTTAAACATCTTTGTCAAATTGAGCGTTTGAAATTCAATGGACAAATATTTCAACAAGCCAAAATAAAAACAGTTAATTAAAAAAGTTGACGAAAAATCAAAATAGTGCATAATAGAAGTAAAAAAAAATGTATTGACAAGATGCGGCAACGTTGCGCTCAATCTGTACACTAGATATATTTTCAACCACCGCGCGGGCACACGTTCCTTTTACGCTATCTGCTCCAATAACATTCTCCAATAACATTCTCATCATCCATTGTCTAAAAACTATCTATTTCAACAAAATTATCAAACCCTTCGATTATTGCAAACGCCTCAGTGAGGAAGGTTCATTGCATGAAATTCTTTAAATTATTCGCGAGTAGCAAATGAGGCTCAAGCGTAAAAAGGTTCTGCCGTGCTGTCTCGGGCTGGCGCGTCGCCATGACACATTCCCCCGACGGAAAATATGGCGATGGCGAAGAGGTGCCTTTTGCCCGATACAGAAGCCATTTTCAAAATATGGCTGCCCCCCTGAATATCGCAATGGCCGCGATCGGCCGCAGCAGCGCACACGGGGCGCACCGAATCAAAACAAACAAACGCCGACTGTCAACGAGGAGCACAGCTCGCCTCGGAGAACTCCTTTTTTTCGCTTGAAAACGTCTTCCTGGGACCAGAGAGCGCGGCAGCCGCGCTTCGATCGATGCCAACCGGAAGTGCGTGCACACACACACTTATATTAGCAGGCAGGCGCGTGTTACTCGATTCAGGCTAAGAAAAGGCCTGAACCCTTCGGCGGGTCCAGGTGGCTCTCGGGCATGCCCTTGAACCGAACCGACTTGTTCAATGCTCCGAACGATCCACAGCGTACGATCGCTAATGATCCTGGCATGTGCTGAAAATTTATCAGCTGCTAGTAGCCGTTGGCACACGCCTCTGACAGCTGTTTTCTCTACGCGAATAATTCACTAATTTACGAACAACCTCGAGTACCTTTACGTCTGCTAGCACACACGACGTGCAGCTCGAACGTGCAAGCTCGAAGATTGCATCGCTCGCGTTGGAGAAAAAATTTTCAGCACCGCACAATGCCGCGCGAGCCTTTCTACTCCCTTCCACGAAAAGAAAAGAAACGAAAAACAAAGAACTAGGAGAGGCAAGAGAGGACGAGAAAAGGACCTGCCTGTCGATTGGCTGCCAGAGGCATTCGCCCAGGCAGCTCATCTCCGGGGCCAGTGTTCCTCTCGTCTCGAGATCGAGTAGCCTCGAGAAGCCGAGAGGAAGAAAAGAGAAAAAGAGAGGAGAGATAACTCACCATCGTCGGTCCCCGAGGCCCACATCGTCACCGAAAACTCCCCCTCGAGGGTCTTGATCTGCACCTGCTTCTGTTCCCACTTCCTGGCCTTGGTCTCGCTGGGCATCTCGGTGAAGAGTGCGTGCTCCGGCGGCCTGAATCGCTGGGCCGTCGCCGAACCAGCGGCGCTCTTCCTCGCCTTCTTTTTCGTTGAGGTCGTGGTCCTGGAGGAGGGACCCGGGCTTGACTCCACGTAAATGTCGTTCTGATCCGGCACCGGGATCTGGTCGTAAACGCTGAGGGGGTCCGCGCCGACGATCTCCTCCTGAGTCTGGAGAATGATCTCCTCCTCGCGTCCCGCCTCGGGTAGCGCCTGCAGCGTAATCATTGCTTGGTGCTGATGATGCTGCTGTACCTCGTCCTCCTCGGACTCGTCGACTATCGTCGTCTCTACTGTTTCGCACGGTATTTCCACGGGGATGGCCTCTATCTCGACCTCCTGGATATCCGGCTGGATTTCGACCTCGGCTATCATATCCGAGGACGCCATATTAATGTCGCCTACCGACGCCATGTTTGACTTGGCGCGAGGGGCCCCCCACACAATTATGGCTCTTTGCGCCGCCGCTGCGCTGCTGCTGGCCTGAGAGCGCTGAGCCTCACAATTGGCTCTGTGCTCTGTCCCTCTTCACTACTAAAGCAGAGAGCTGCAAACTGTGTAGAGAGACAGAGAGAGAGAGAGAGAGAGAGAGACCGACCGACGTAGATGGCGCACCAGCTCATATTAAGTTGTACCTATAGATACTCTCGAGACCTGCTACCTGCTTTATATCTATATCTATATATATATATATAATCTCGAGAGCGTTCAAAATAACGCACACCAGACAGACCAGACTGTACGGTCGCAGAGAGAAAATAAGGAGCGAAGAGGGAGAGGGACAACGAATTGTATGCTGGTGGCGCATGCGCGAGACGTAGTAACGTGCAACCGGGTGATCTGAGTGATCTGACTGATCTGAGATTCTTTGTTTTCTTTTTGTTAAAAACGGTCATGAATCACGATACTTGTTGCGACTGCGGCCGCCGGGTGCCGGTACTCATATACTTATATTAAATGTGTTAGGTGATATACTTAACCTAAGTGCAGATATTTTGATTGCGAAAAGAGTTTAACATTTTATGATGTAAATTCTTATTGGAAATAGGTATAAAGTTTATCTTCCTAATATAAGTAAAGCACTGTACAATGAATTATCAATATTATTTTCTCTTCTTAACTTTAAATAAAAGTTAAGTAAACAGTTATAGGTTAAGTGCACAAATGTGTCATTTACTTGCTCTATTTTCTCCACATTAAAAATTAAAAACATGTACTTACGTAATTAAGATTAGTCCACAGAAAAATATGAAAATTTCATGCAGGATACTGTATACTTGACATTAGCTATTAGCAATATAATCAAAAATATATTTATATATTTATGTAAAAGTTAAATAATGTACAGACTATACCTATATGATATTTTAGAATTTTTCAAAAATTAAAATTATATATAGGTATATAATATTGGAATTATTTTGTGACGATCATTATAATGTCTGTTTCGGATTGGTACGCTAATTTGTATTAAAACCGTAAAATCAGCGTAAAATCGTAATCGTCCAAAAAAATAAAATTGTATGTTTATAGTTTCGAATACTGACCCAGTATTATAAAAGTAATATAATGATATTCTAAATTAAATTACGAGATTTTTAATTTAAAAAAAGTTTCCTACCATTCAGTTATTTGGTATTTTTTTTGCATTAAAATTATGGTATTGCAAGTTGAAGCTTTTATTTTTCGTACTTTAGCAAATACTTAATACTTTCTAATATATTTAAATATTTAAATATCCCTTTCTTTTTTAATTATTATGAATAATTGATATTTTATTGAAACTTTTTATCATACTTAATAGGTATAATTTATTTGTTACAGATGTAACCCAGTCTCAAACAATGGAGCAACATATTTATTTGAAAATAAATTATTAATATTGCAGTTACTTCATTGTTTTTATGAATAATGTACAAAATATTGTAATTTTTAATTAAAATTATGGAGGATTTTGATGAAATGTTAAAAAAGTATCCTGAAATCATTCTTATTTCCAAAATACCACATACTTGGAAAGGTCTACTCACAGTCACTAATAAGTTTAACAACTGTAAAATGAAAGTAAAAGTTAAGCTAGTTGCCCCTTTATTTCCACGATTATATAATACATCAGTGCTTTTTGGAGAGAATATTGCAGTTTTGTTTGGTCTAAATTTTAAAAACCAAATAGAATCAGCAATCAAAAGATCGGAATCAGTTTCTAGTTTTTTTCAAGAGTTAACTAACATCATTGTATGTATATTATTTTACTATTACTTATAATTTTTCCTATGCTTTAATATATGTATTTTTTTACAGGAAACATTATTGTATGACAAACAAGAAAATGATATTATGGGTCATTCATCAATGTTGACAATTATTAAAGAAAGACTGTTAAGAGAGCTTGAATTGGTTTTATCTGAATATTCGGTAAAATAAATTTACAGTTTAATATAATAAATATAAAAAACTATTTGTTAGATCGATGTTATTACAATTCAGGTCATAATACATTTCTTTACTTCATAGGATGTCGAGATTTCATCAACTAAGGACCTGAGTGCAATAAAATTTACTTTAAATGATATTTCAATTGTTGTTAAACCTGTACTCATTTCTGGAGGCCGAAATTCTTGGAAATTAATTTCCTCAGATTTACCTGAATTACCTGGTAACATTTTTAATGAAAGAAAACCAATTTCTTTACGAGAAGTTCGAAAAAAATTTCAACAACAAGTTTTCATTTTGGAAGATGTTTGGAATGAATTAAGAAAAATTGATAGGTATACAGCTTTTTAGAATTTTAATTATTACTCATTGTACATCATATTGAAACTCGAAATAATTGTGAAAAATTTTTTTAGTTTCTGCAGTGTTGTAGACCCAATTCATCCAAAACCATATCACCTTTATCGAAGAATTTACCTTTCACCATCAGTTTCTTTTTTGATAACACTTAATCCTCAGGATCCAAATGGATATCCAAACATAAAATTTCTTGGAATTAAAAGTGAAGTTGAAAAATTCCGACAAGTTATACAAAATGAAAATACTATTGATGTATGTTTTTCATATTAATTTTCATTTATATAACTTTGTACTCCTAATGTTATATTGGTGTATTGAAACTTACAGAATTGGGATCTAGATTGTTCTGTATATGAAAATCTCCTTACTTTATTAAATATTGATGAATTTCCTCAAGCCCCACAGATTAATGAAACAATAGAAGAAAATTGTATTGTTGGTGATGAAGAATGCTGTATTTGCTATTCAAAGGAATTAGAAAGTGGTAAAATACCAGATGAAATCTGTAATAATTTAAAATGCCAACGCCATTTTCATTCGGACTGCTTATTCCAGGTATTTATATTTAAGTAATATTACTCTAACTATAAAAATGATTTTTCTAAACTCTAAAAAAATATTATTTAGTGGCTGCAAGAATTAGCTACAAACGCAATAGTATTTAATAAAATATTTGGTCCATGCCCTAACTGCAATGAACAGATATCTTGTAATGTACCATCGAAATGATTTATAGTAAGTATTATTGTTAAATTTAATATGGATGTTAAACTGGTGATGTTTTATAATAGTATTTAAATACTATTGTATTTAAATATAATTGTATAGTAATGATGATTGATGCATTTGATAAATATATTAATATATAATGTGGTCGGCACATTCATTTTTAAGACACCATTGATTATTTTTCATTGTTGTTACAATTGAATTAGTACATGTAATTTGAATGAATTTTCTGTTAATTTATTTCTCAATCACCTTGCACCTTTATTCGAGTCAAATTTAGATGTTAATTTATTTGAAATTCATGATATTGATAATATTTACTCTAAAATGCTACTAATCTTGCGAGGGTGAAGGTGATTGTCCAAAAATTGTATTTGATGTAAAAATACAAAAAAAAATTAATTCGTTTCTAATTTATTATGTATGTAAGTTATGATATTTTGTCAGTTATTTATTTTGTTAACATGCAACTACTTATTCAGGAATTTATATTTGTTATCAATTGTATAAATAAATTTTTTATAAAAAAAAATACATTTTATATACTGATAGCCCACCTTGCCGCAATACTTCTAATTATTATAGCAAAATCGCCGATTATAAAAATACGAAATTAAGTAGCTATTGCAAATTATTTTAATGTACTATTATGCACTAAAATGAGATATCCCGATACCCTAAACAATGTTGGTTTCTCTAGAAATGTGCTAATTTGTGCCAAATATCCAATTCAGATAAGATGGGCGCTATGTTAGCATAATTACGTAGTCCCAAAAATTACTTTTATTAGATAAGTTTACGTATTAATCATCTACGTAAAAACCAATTTTGTTCAATACGATTATTTTCTAAATAGATCTAAAAGCCTCTTATATATTACAGAAATTCGATTATGAAATTACAATCACTATCAGGTGCAATTCACTCAACTTGATCATTTACAATTCAGCCTTGTGCTCACTTATTCTTCAGCTTGAAATATTATATAATTTCTCTCTGTTTTCGATCGCAGCACCGGAATTGGAATTTCCAATTTTACATTTTTGCATTTATATTTATCTTACCTGCATCTTTTTATCTTTCAACGAGATAGGAGAATACTTAACACGTGCAGATATGTTTTGTAATCGATTGACTCTCATGTCACCGCTTCGCCTTATCGGCATTACACTGATTTCAGTGTCGCGAAGCTTTCACGAACAACTTGGTGAAAAATGGATTCACCTTCGCGATCATGTACCCGAATAACTTATGTAGAACCAGTGATATTTTTTATAATGTTTGCGTTCGCTTTATCTGGTAAATATACAATTATACAATATAATTTGTTGGAATACATTTGTTAATGAATAAGATCTGGTATAGATGATAGAGTTATCGAAGTGAACAATAAGGCAAATTACCGACACGCTGTCAGATACATATAATTGAAAAAAATTTACTACGATCAAATTTTATGATAATATTGAAAATTTAAGAATTTATTCTTTTAGCATAAGTAGGTAAATGTTCTTAAGTAAAGATTTGATTTAAAATATTTCATCACATGGTTTTAATAAATTTTTTTCGGTACGCGTAAGCGACAAGCTGCAACTCCAAGTAAAGAGATTTTAGAAGCTATCTAATCTACACGATCCCTGCTTTATAATCGTGCGTTAAGAATTTAAGAGAAATGCTAAATTAAGGCCAACATAAAAATATTAGACAAACGTGTTTTCATTTAATTTTACAAAGTTAATAATTGAAAATGGTTTATCTTGTGAAAATACAGCAATAAAAATATACCAACTTAATTCATGCTTCTTAATGGACGAAGTAATAAAAAAAATGAAGTTTAATAATCTTGAAGGATTTTGACTTGTTAAATGTTACTTTCAGAAAGCTTAGTAATAGACGCAATAATATTCAAAAAGTGCAAAAACATTATTGACCAAAACAGTAGTATAAGCTGCTCGATACTCCACGAAAACAGTAGCAGTCAAACTGCGATGCAACTACAAGAAAAAATTCAGCCGTATACAGCCATAATTTTTATGCTCAAGTCTTTCATAGAAATGTTCTTTCCGACAATAATGTGTCTATTTCTTGGCCCGTGGAGTGACATAAATGGTAGAAAGCCACTTTTAACATTTCCTTTCATAGGTAACTATTTCGATTCATTTTTTAGACACATACGCTAACTATACTGTAGTGAAACCAAATTATAAATTAATTTTCCACGCTTGTTTCAGGTTCCACTCTATATTACGTTTCTAATGCTTTAATAAGCAAATTTAACGTGGACGCTTATTTATATTTAATACCATCTATAATCTTATCCATCACTGGTGGGATTTCTTCCATTTCGTTGGCTTGCTTCTGTTACATTGCCGACGTAACGGACAGAAAAAATCGAGCCTGGCGCTTGGGCTTTTTTGACTTTGCCATATTCGGGGGACAACTTACTGGACTTTTCATAAGTCCGGTTCTTTTCGCGCATTTTGGTTACTGCATTGTCTTTTCGACATCGGCAGTGAGCTGTTTACTTGGATTGTTTTACACGTTTCTTTTAAAAGAGACCGTTCGTACAGACGCCAAAGTAAGTTTTACTAACAAATTTTAAGTATCTCTTATACCTGATGCAAGAATCGGTAATTTGTCAGCAACTACTTAGGATACTTAAGATAACATCCATTGTAATTCGATATTTTTACATTGCAGAAAAACTTATGGAAAAGTATATTCGACGTTAAATTGATCAAGACATTGATAAAAATTCTCACAAAGAAGCGCGATGGATTCGACAGATGTATAATATGGTGTTGCCTGTCTATTGTTACTTTACACGATGTAATAGGTCAAGGAACCTCCGCTATTTTGTATCTCTTTACTAAGAAGTTTGGCTGGAGTTTATATGATTTCTCCACATATTCAGTGATCAATCTGTCGGTCACCATGGCAGGAATGATGCTGCTTATCAAAGCCATCAGTCCGTACTTGGGTAATTATTATTTTGATTTGCAGAATAAATGCGTGTGTGTTGGGTCGAAAAATCAGGAGAATAAAATTACTTTAAATTTAATATTTAATAGAAATATTTTCGCAGTACTTCCTGAAACTGTGACCATTATGATTGCAAGCTTATCGAATTGTGGGAGTGCGCTTACAAGAGCGCTGGCACAATATCCATGGCACATCTACCTATCCACAGCTATGGGTGTGTTCAGTTCAGCTCCTGGGGCCTTGATTCGAAGTATCATATCTCAGATAGTACCTCATCGGGATATTGGTAAGTTGAATATTCTTGACATTTCAAAGACATTTTTCAAAGACATTTGTCCTTATTTCGTAGAATTATTCATTATTAAAATATTACTCGCGTATTACTTTAAAATAATACGATGCACTGGGAATTTGAGTTCTCGACATTACTTCATTTTAATTTTCTCAAAATGCTGTCGGCGTATCATAATACGAGTTTTAATTATTGAAACAGGTAAAGCATTTGCGGTAGCAGCGACGTTGGAAGTGCTAGGCCCATTAGCGATCTCTCCGTTATTCATCTACTTACACACGAATTTCATAAAAATGTATCCTTCTCCAGTATGGTTTTTCCCAGGAGGATTGAGTTTGCTCATGATCATTTTTGCTATCATAGTTGAACATAGATGGCGAATTTTAGGTAACAAATCTGCACATAGCCCAAATCCATAGTTCGACTCTATTTCAACAATAGAACAAATTTATAGTACTTTTAAATTATTTTTTCCTATATTGTCGAGTCTATTGTTAACAAGACTTTAAAATATTATTGGCAATCGACGTATTTGAGAAATGCACTCTTTGCATTTTACAACTTAAGATTGATTGCAAATCAATAAAAATATTATAATTAGATACATACAGTAGATTACATATAGTAGATCAGAAATATATTATTCGAATCTTTACCGATCAATAAAATCGTTATCGGGCGGACAATATTGCACAAACAAATTATAAGTAGTTTTAAATAAATGGTATGTGGAAAATATGTTGATCTACATAGCAGCAAAAAGACTAGTTTAAATACTGTAGATTGATCAAAATTTAGTACTGTACTTTGGATGATGTGTAATATTTTTTAAGAATACGCAAGCGATAAAAATCGCGTCTATAAAAAGAATGAATCATAAAAGATGATTACCCTCGTGACTGTGATAAATAATAAATGTTTATCTGTGATTTTAATAATTAAGTTTTACTAGCAACAACTGTACGTATGAGCTTTCAAATTATAAATGTAATATTATTAATTCTTATGCTGTGTAAATAGCTTTCATAGTAAATGCCTTCATTTTAATAAATTTATATATCAACCATATTTGACCATTTTTTCTTCATTTTTCTATCATTTTTTTTTGAATTAACAATGAACTTAGGATTAATAAATTTTATGAATTTAATTGCAGGTGGACATAAATATAAATATAAATCTTTAATTGCTTTCTAATCTTTTATTTACTTATTTTTTTAATGTTATCATCTAGATATTAGCGAACACATTCTATATCTAATCTCATTCATATATTTTGAATTTAAAAAATTCTATTTTCGGAAACCTTAGAACACTCTTGCAAATTTTGCGAATTTCATGCAAATTGGCGGAAAAAATAAGCTTATAGAAATTTCCGACAATTAATTATGTATGAATCAATGCAATAGTGCACTCATAGGACATAGGATGCTTTTGGTAAAAAAAAGTGTTGCGTTTTTAATAACATTAGAGACCAAACACTTAATAGTTTGTTTTAAAATTAAATTTTGTCCATTGCGATGCTTATTCAATATCGTAAGTCAGCCTTTCAGTGGACGGAGTGCGCGAATCTTCACCGAGCGTCATAACTACTGTGATGACGATGAAAAAGGATTCAAATATCGCAGACGTATAATTTTTCTTTATGGAAACTTAAAAGAATGCGTGTGACTAATGCGGATGTGGAAAGATGTATGTTTTATCACATTTGCAGCAATCGTTGATCGTTATCTACATTATCAATTTGTACTCTTTACTGGCAGAAAGTGTAGGTACTAAGCAGCTGTCAACTCCTGCAGAAGCGGTTGACAATCACTTGGACAATTTCATTTGTTAAGTTGGTATAGACTTACATTTGTTTAAGGCATTGAGTGGAAAATATACATCAGGTACATCAAATAAAAACTTAACATATTTATGAAATTAAATTTTACTTATTTGCTTATGATAGGTATGCTTTTAATATTTCATGACTTACTCTAAAAATTATGATTCATTCCATATGGACATATATGATAGGTAGTTGTAGTTCGTATAAGTAGTCGCTGCTCAAAAGCTAGTCAAATGAGCAACCGCTGATTATTAACTCCTTTTTATTAAATATTGCTTTTATATTCGAGTAATGTTATGGGCATTTACGAGAATAGCGCAAAATTTAAATGAACCACTAAAAAATTATTTTTAACCGTACGTAATATTTTAGATTCATCGAATTTCATTGACTTTGACTAGTCTTCGATGGTTTAAACATACAATGTGTCATCTTAGGCAGCACATACTTAAGCATAAAAAGGCCAGTGCTATATTCAAGCTGCGATCGTAAAGTTTACTTGCGCGGATAGAGTTGGTACTATATACAAGTTCAGTGTTGTAGCTCATCAAGCTTTTTACGGAACTCGAATTCTTATCTGGAATAAATTGAATTATTGTACTATGAATTCCAAGGATGCACTGGGCTCAGTATGGAACAGATTAACATTTATAGAACCAGTAACTTTTTTCATACTGTTTGCTTTTTCAATTTCAGGTAAATAATAATCATGTTACTTTTGTTTACCTTATGATTATAATTATACCTGCAATCTCTTTCAATTATGATTTACTGCTAAGTATAAAGTTAACTCTCAAATCTATAGTTTTAATTTTGAAAAAAAGTTAGAAACTATTATTTATTGCTTACAAAAAGTAAAAGATTTTAAATACGGGACGAAAATTGTGGAGGCTTAAATGCAAGTTTTTCTTTTTTTTTTAATCAATCAATTAAAACTTTACTTTGCACTTATAATCGGCATCTCATTCGCTTAAATGTTTCTTCTTCCTAGTATATTCTTGTTGACTCTCTTTTCCAGACAGCGTAATCACCGATGCGATTGTTTATAAAACATGTGAAAAAGTAAAGGGAGTGAATAGAAGCGAATGTGCCATACTGTACGAAAATAGTAGTAGCGATACCGCTAAGCATTTGCAAGAAATCATTCAACCTTACACGGCTACAATATTAGTTTCTAAATCATCGATAGAAACATTGTTTCCGACTATACTCTGCCTTTTCCTCGGTCCATGGAGCGATAGAAATGGTAGGAAGCCACTTCTAATATTTCCGTTCATAGGTATGTCAAAAAGCTGCATCTTATCATTTCAACATGCATATACGATTGAAAATAATTGCTTTATATTATTATTCCAGGATCAATCATATATTATTCTTTGTACGCAATAATAAGCAGCCTCAGAGTCGACGCGCATTGGTTTCTATTGCCGTCTTTAATTTCTTCCCTTATGGGTGGATTCCCCGCTATTTTGTTAACTTGTTTTTGCTACGTTAGCGATGTATCGAGTCAAGAAAATCGATCGTCACGATTGGCATTTTTGGACTTTGTTTTATTTGGCGGACAACTAGTGGGATTTCTCGTCAGTCCTGTTCTTTACAAACAGTTCGGATACAGTATCGTTTTCTCAACATCGGCAATTAGCTGCTTAATTGGATTGATATACTCTTACTTTTTAAAGGAGCCTATTTATACTGGCATTGGAGTAAGTACTTTAATGATTTCGGGTTAAATTTTAGCAAAGATTTTTATCACAATCGCGTAAAACTGTTAGTGCATAAAACAATACTTGCAAAGAACAGTAAAACGTTTTAATTAGTCAAAACCGAATTTAAGATTAAAAGAGTTCACGAAAAGGAAACGTGAAAGATAGCCACCAAATGATATAACATATTTAAAATCTTAAATTAATTAAATTACATTTCATTTAAATTATTATTTGTAACTATTTTTATATTACAGCGGTCTTTCAAAAGTCTTTTCGACGTCACCTTGATCAGAGATTTATTTCGAACTGTAACGAAGAAGCGCAATGGTTTCGATAGATGTTTGATTTGGTGTTGCCTTTGCATTATAGCTCTGCACGACGATATGATGCAAGGAACAGCGACCATTTTATACCTTTTTACTAAAAGATTCGGCTGGAGCATATTGGATTTTTCCACCTATTCAGCTATCCAACTTTCGATTACTATGAGTGGAATGATGTTGCTCATCAAAGTTATTGCACCATATTTCAGTAATTATTTTACACGCGTACGCGTATAGTATACATATGTAGGGGGATCCCCACACTGGCCCCTATTGGAAACGTATAAAACTTGCACTATCATTTAAAGTATAAAAAGATGTTTAATTTAAAAAAAAACTTATTCCCCTTACTCGACAGGAAATGTTTTTTCCACACTCCGTCCGCAAAGTACGATTTTGCTGACGCACTCGAGTGCAAAATCGGCCTTTGCGCACATTGTATGGAAAAGTATTGCACACAACACGTGCGCTTAGGTTTTCTCAACTCGTGTGATTGTCACCCTCGTCGAGATATCTCCTTCGCCCACTAGTTGATTGTTCCTTAGTGCTGAATACATTTGGAAGTATAGAAGCAGACGAGTATAGAAAGACACGATTGTCAATCAATATTTTTAAACGTTCCCATCATGTATGGGAGTCAATTTTTTTAAATTTAATATTTTTTATGCTTCAAGTGACGATGTAAGCTTTGTTATACTAGTAAAAGCTTTCCCCCTTTTATTCTGATCTCGCCTGGTTCTCCTTTTAAATATATAAAGCGTTTCGATGTGTTATAATTATAGTATATACTGAGACAAAGCTAATATGTATTTTTATTAAAAAAAATATTAAAATTTCAGGTCTTCGTGAAACGATTAGTATTATAATTGCAAGTACGTCCAATAGTGGAAGCTCAATTACAAAAGCTTTGGCTCGAGAGTCATGGCACATATATCTTTCCGCGGGCATTGGATTATTCAGCTTGGCTCCCGCCTCTTTAGTTCGAAGTATTATATCAAAAACCGTTTCTCCGCAGGACGTTGGTAAGTTAAAATTACCTAAGTTTACTTTTATTTAAACTAAAAAGAAAAATGCCCTTGATCGATCACGGATTAGGAAAAAAAATATTTTGTAACAATTCAATTGCAATTTATGACAATGTATTTTTAGAAAACTTATGAGATAATAAGAATTTCTATTGTTAAAATAGGAAAAGCATTTGCTGTGACAACGTTAATGGAAAAGATTGGACCGTTTGTGACTACGCCATTATTTGTTTTGCTGCATACAAATTTCATAAAGATGTATCCTTGTCCAGTTTGGTATTTACCCGCGAGTCTTAGTACAGTTATTGTGGCACTTGCTATTGTTGTTGAACACAGATGGAGAAAGCTTAGAGAAAACACGAGATTTATTGATGACTCAATCGAATAACATACGCTACTCTCGCGCTATTATTATATTGATCTCAAAGATCTTAACTAAAGATTTAAGTTTGAGTTTCAAACACTCTTTATTTGCTACTTAATATATGTATAAATAATTTAACTTTATATTATTTTATGATTATGATTATTTTTTAATTTTAGAAATTAAATTAATGTACCAAGATTTTAATTAGTAAATTAGAATCTGTAGAACATTATTTTTTATGTTATACAAGTCAACAATGTAATATTCAAATCATACAATGGATATCATCATCATTTTTGAAGATTGTTGTAGTATCCTCACATATAAACAATTTTTACTCATCCGATATTTTGTGACATTTTTTTGTGCAAGAAAATTAACGTACAATTTTCGTAGGCATAGACTATTATGCGTAGAAACGGGTCAGTAAAATTTTTTTTTCTGCGATAAACAGGATAAAGAGATCTTGGAAAATTCTTTCTTCCAGAATTAAAGTTATTACAGTAGTCTCGGTTTCTAAAACAGCTTTGCAATTTTTGGTCACCATTTATTGATTTTATTTTGATATTTAATGTTAATATGAGTATTTTTGTAGTCTATAGAGGTGGTAAGGAAAAAATTATTAATTGTACAAATTCCGGAAATCAACTTTGGTACTTTATTTAATTAAGTATACATACACGCTCATGAGCGGTCTTATCTATGGTAAAAATCCGTGCGCGCATCTAAGTAGTCGACTCAGATATAATGATCTTATTATATATCCTTATTACGTTTATCATATATGGCATCGAAGACGTGTCATTATCTCCTACACCTAACCGCCCGGAGCCTCTCGCGTTGCTGCCCGCGTTTGGTACCTCGGAGAAGGTATACTAGCGGCTAAGTTAGGTACCTTACAGTATTAATAATAATTTTTTCTGTATTTTGTATTTTGTTTTTGTATAAAGGGCCTCCAACCCGTTTAATGTATTCAAATAAATAAATAATCTTATAACACAAATATAGTCTGGTTTTCAAAATCTAAACTCATCTAATGAGAAAATAACACAAATACATTAGAGCAAAATTGTATATTTAAAGTATTACATTACATTCATTACGGTAGCTTTAGGTAGATATAGCTTGAAAAACTTTCAGATTGTATCATTTAACAGTGTTAGTCCAAGTTAATCAAAATTTTTGTAATCCTACTGTATTTTTAAAAATCCCGTCTTAGGATTTCTACTTCAAATATTTGGCAATATAGCAAGAATAAAACATAATACATACAATAATTACTATTACCTAAAGACATGATAATGGGAAAATTGTTTTTTTTTTATAAAACTCTCTGTAGACTTATTAAATTTCTCTGTTCCACATATTAAGATTAAAGACGATTGTGAAGAATAAGAGTCAAGTATTTCATCCATGACTTTTTCATTGATTTGACTGCATACAATCTTTATTCCAGTAATACTTGCAGAAGCTTAAAGAGTATGCAAATAAAAATAAATCATTAAAATGATAATTGTATAGCCATTATAAAAATAATTCATTTATAAATAAAGCTCACATTCTTCAGATAAACATATTGTACATTCGTAATTCCAATAATCTGTTAAAGTTCTCAATTTATCTATTAATGGTACATGTGAATAAGATCGAAATCCTGAAATCATATCAATCTTCGTATCTTCTAATTCATCATTTACTATAGAAACTGCTAATGGATAGATAGCAGCAATTCCTGTTCCAATACTAAACATAATAATATGTTTAAAACTGAAAAAGAAGTCAATTTTTTAATAACTAAAACTTTTAGTATCCAAGTGATTTTTCTAAATTTTTTTAATGAAGTTTTTTTACCTGTTACGTTGATATTTAAATTGTCCATATGGCCCTCGGATAAAAAGTTCATCTCCCAAACTTAACTGCTTTATACAAGAGCTGGCTTTACCATCTGGATAAAGTTTGATCAACAGTTTCATTCTCTTTTGATCCCAAGATATTGGAGTATAGGGCTTCGATGTCGATGACAATTTCATTATAATATGCTGACTTGGAGATAGAAAAATAGCATTATCTTCATTTTCTAAAACAAATTTTATTTTAATTTTTGTAATCATTTTTAAAATAGAACTAAAAAAATGTTATTACTTCAAACTGAAGATGCAGCCTCAAAGTCTTTATTTCATAGAATAATATCTATGTAAAATAGAAATCTATCTAATCATACCTAATCCACAGTCTAGTTCAATAAAAATGCAATCTTCTGATGCTTTTGCTATTTCAGCAACAATAAATCTACTGTATCGGGTAAGAGATAAATAATTCTTATCAGGAGGTAATTTTATTTTATCATGTTTTATATTTTGCCATTCTTCCAATAGTTTCTTGTGAATATCAAAGATACATGGATTGCAGCCATTTCCACAACAGTCTTCTTCGGATGGGCTTGGCGGTCGATAATTATCTTCAGTAATATTTGGTAATGTCATATTCTGGAAAATATAAATCCAATTAACTGTATAGTAAGGCACACTATAAACTGTGACCAAAAAATGTAGTTAGTTCATGATATCTACATAGGATTAAGTATTTTTTGTATAAAGCTAATGTTAATAATGGATTAATACGTATAAAGGTTTGTATATAAAGACAACTACACTAAAAGACTAAATCTCATTGAAAAAGAATTTCAAGGCCAAGCTGACATACTTTTGAAAACATTGTAACTAGTTTAGGCATAACATAAATCATTATAAATTATTATACACATATGAGCATTAAAAACTTTATTAATATGTGTAATATATTAATATTTTACACAATTAATGTATTCAATATCTTATAAAAATTATACAAGTATATATTATTTTATAAATAATACTTAAAATAATACACCTACTTACTTTGTATTTTTATTATTGCTATAAGCATCTCTGCTATAAGTAGTAGAAAGTAGAATTGTAATATCTTCTACTTCATGACAATGTCGTCAATGTCATAATATGCATATACACTGTATAGATGTGTTATTATGTTTGTACTCATAAATTCAGATCAATCATATACAAGATTTAAATGATTGTAGATATTACTAGGTATCATCAGGTATACTTATAGAAGTTATAGAAAGTATACTTATAAGTGTACGCCTCTAATTGAAAAACCGATTACTTATCTTAGAAAAAAATATGAAGAACGATTTGTGTATTCGTATGTAAATAAGAAGTAGAACAAAAGCAGGTTATGTTAGTGACGCAAGATTATTTTGAACAAAGGCAGCGCCGTAAAGAGCTAAATACGTAATGATGGCCAGAAAATTATTGCTCGACTGCAGAGCCAGTTAATTGAGACAAGCATTTCCAAGACTGTTGCACTGTCAGTAGCGTGATATTTTTTTATCAGTCACGTTTAGTCTACTGAAATGCTTGTTGTTGAGTAAACACGAGTTATTGCAATTATTAAATCTATCTGCCGTTTAAATGTTTTTTTTTTTTATTACATTTGGCTAATTTTTGTTTATTTATAGCTCTTGCATGAGGTAGTGTTTTTTAACATCTGTGGTAAATAATGGAATCGTCTGTAATAGGATGGAGGCGATTGGCATCCATGAATCCATTGGCTTTTGCTCTGATGTTTTCATATTCGATATCAGGTAAGAACAATTAGTGTACCTACTCCTAAATAAGCAAAGTTCAGCGTGTAACCATAGGAGATTTAAAATTAACAATTTATGTCTACCAAGTGTCTAATATTTTATTATACTTTAATTATAATAATTATATTCTCTTTGTAGATACTGTCATGACAGATTTGCTTATATATCAGACATGTAGGACAACCGCAAATTTAAGTAAGAGTGAATGCGATATTTTACATCAAAATAGTAGCAGTAAAGAAGCAATGCGTATAGAGAAATTAGTTCAACCACATGCAGGTGTAATCATTGTACTGGGATCATGCATTCAAACTATTTTTCCAACACTTTTGTCTCTTTTTCTTGGTCCATGGAGTGATAGAAATGGTAGAAAACCGCTGCTTGTTATTCCATTTACAGGTATTTAAAAACTATTTCCTTTTTCGTTTCTTGACTAAATAATTTAGCTTTAAATTACTAGATGAAAATAATGAAAATAATGTCTTTATTCAAGGATTTGTTCTCTACTACTTTTTATATGCATTTTTGAGTAACCTTAATGTTAATCCATATTGGTTTTTACTACCCACCATATCTGCATCGCTCTTGGGTGGATTTCCTCCAATTCTATTGACACTTTTTTGTTATATTACTGATATAACGAATTCTCA
Source organism: Megastigmus dorsalis (assembly GCA_900490025.1). Lineage (NCBI taxonomy): Eukaryota > Metazoa > Arthropoda > Insecta > Hymenoptera > Megastigmidae > Megastigmus > Megastigmus dorsalis. The sequence goes on from UELU01098649.1 coordinate 55,306, forward strand.
AAACAGAGCTTGGCATTTGGCTTATTTGCATACTTCAATAAATGCAGGAATTCTTGTTGGGCTATTTGTCGGCCCTATTATATTTAAAGAATGTGGATACATATTAATTTTTTCTATATCGGGACTTGCATGTGCATTCGCTGTACTGTATACTATATTCTTTATAGTAGAAACCGTTCAGAATGAAAATGAAGTTAGTATAAATATTACATGCATAAAAAAAGAGCTAAATTATAAAAAACTTGTTTAATTTAATCAAAGTTTTTACAATTATAATAATATAATAATGATTAAACTTTCAGCGAACATTCAGAAGTATATTTAACAGCAATTTAGTGAAAGAACTATTTTGTGCTGTTACTGAAAAAAGAGATGGATTAGACAGATGTTTAGTATGGACTTGTATATCAACTATTGTTTTACATGTCATTGTTTTAGAAGGAAATGGTTCTATTTCATATCTTTTTGCTAGTTCAAAACTAGGTTGGAACATCTCCGAATTTTCTACTTTTTCTGGAGTTCAAATTAGTATTAGTATAGCTGGAATGCTATTTCTTATTAGAGTTGCTGGATCAATTTTAAGTAATTATTATATAATTTCGTGTTTTATTTATTAGATGCTACGAGCATTCCACAAAAAAAATTTTGTTCATTCCAGATCTTTCTGATGTTGCTATAATTATATTGTCATGCATATCAGTTAGTATGAGTGCTCTTGGAAAAGCCTTTGTTCAGAAACCTTGGCAAATGTACCTAGCTGCAGGTATTGGAGTATTTGCTTCAGCTTCTGTTCCAGTGATCAGAGCTATTTTATCAAAATCAGTTCCTCAAAAAGATTTAGGTAAGTCACAGTACATATTAACAATCTTACTTTTCAATCCTCCATTAATTACGATTTTTTTTCAATTATCTCTTTTAACCGACAAACAAAATATTATGTTGATAAATAGGTAAAATTTACTCAGTAACAACAGTAATGGAAATGTTAATACCATTTGTAACTACACCACTATACATATTTATTTATACACACTCACTGAACTCATATCCCAGTCCGGTATGGTTTATATCTACAGTATTTCCAATATTTATGATAATATTGGCTATTATTATTGAACGAAGATGGAGACAATTCAAAAATATGCAGTATACTCCATTTGCAGAAGTTATAAATTAACAAATATTTAGAAGAATTTCTACTGGGTCACATATTTTTAAATTAATTTTAAGTTTTATATTCTATTTTGAGATTTTTCAAAAATTTTATGAAATTTTAAGGAATTTTAAGTTTTTTTTTTAATTTGCAAATTATTTAATTTGAATAACTTTCCTTTTTAATACATATTGTGTTGAAAAATCTCAGAATTTTGATAGTTTTATTTTAATAAACATGATTTTATTTCCAAGAATAATACATATCATATCTAGCTGTTTTTGAGAATTTAATTTTACTTGTCATTGTGATATAGTAAAAGAAAATTATAGAGCACAATTTTTTTGTAAAATAATTTTATATTTAAGATGCCTATTTATCTGTGATAAAAATATTGAAATTTAAATGTGATTCTGATGATTCGGTGCTATTTTTATAAAACTAACATATTTATATATGTATTTACACAAAATATATGGTAATATATAGACAACGATTAAAATAAAATCTTGTACGAGACAATTAAATTTATTATTCTAAATTTGGAATGTTTTTATTTCAAATCTTTGATTAAACTTACAACTAATCATAATAATCGACATGATCACCGGACTTGTACTTTCTTTGCAAAAGGACTTCTACAAGTTTTTTTACAGTTTGACCCGTTGTTAAAGCTTTATTATTCTTTCTCATATCTTGAAAAGAAGTCCTTATTCCTTCATCTCCAGCATTATTGGATATCGTTTGCAACATTTCGGTTTCTACTGGTCCTGGAGAATAATTTAGGACATTCACATCAGGATTTTCTTCTGCGAAAACCTATGTAAAAAAATATTTCAATAATATAAGATAAACAAATGTGTAACAATTGTTACTAATAAATATGTAAGATATTTATTAAGTATAAAATAATTTTAAATAATTTTTTTATTATATTAAATATAAAATTTCTCTACCTTAAAAAACATTTCTCTCGCTGCTTTTCCAGTACAATAATATCCCACAGACTTCATTGCCTGTATTCCACACAAAGAAGTAATATTTATAACATGTTTTTGAATGTTGTTTCCTTTAAATAATTCCATAAAGACTCCATTTAATACAGCTGGGGAAAATACATTCAAATCATAATACTTTCTCCAAATATTAAAATCAATCATTTCAACTGTAGACTTTGAAACATCTCCAACAGATCCTGCATTATGTACAATTATTGCTTTATTGTATTGATTAAAAGCATTTACACCAATACATTCAACAACAATATCTGAAATAAAATTATGTTATCAATGACTAAGTCTAAAAAGCAATATTGTGAAAAAAACATATACTATAGTTTAAAATATTATAAGAAAGTTTTTTATGTATTTCAAAATAAGTATTGTTCACGAAAACAATTTTAGAGTTTACATATTTCATGAAATGATGATAGATTTCAATAAATATTAATAAGAACAAGGTCTATTAAGCAACCAACTTAAATTTAAACATTTTTATACTTTATAATACTTTCAAAAATATTATATAACTTTTTTTAAATTACCTTTAAGTTCATTTGAATTAGCTGTACTTAAATCTATACTTTTAATATTCACATTTACATGGCTTGGTAATTTATTAGCAGTTTCTTTCAAATTTTCTAAATTTCTGGCTAATAACAAAACTTTTGAACCAGTTTCTAAAGACGAACTAAAAACTTCCGCAATTTTTCGCCCAATGCCTTGACTTGCTCCAGTGATCAAAAGAAAAACTTTGCCTGAGAACATAGTATCAGTCATATTTCTAAATTACAATCCGTTGGTGTCTTGAATTTGAATATCTGATTGGCTATCTGTTGATCTACTTTCAGTATCTTCGTTTTCTTGACACTGATTACTTTGTTCATCTACTGCAGCTTGTAGAACATCAGCTTTCAATAAATGAACTAATTCATTTGCACTGAGAGCCTAAAAGTAGTTAAATATAATAAAATTAAACTTTATAAACAAGTTTTTTGTATTGGGAAAGGTGAAATTATCGATCTTCATGGAATGTAATCAGCAAAAATTCTCTGTTTATTTCACTTTTGCGACGTTTCGAGGACTTAAGAAGGATACCCTCCTCTTCAGGTTAACCAAAAACAAATAAATAAAAAACACAATATAAAACTAATCATACATGTCGCACTTATGTAGCACAAAAACACAGACTTATTTCCTATTGCACAATTAAATTTTATTTATTTATTTTTTATTTATTTATTTTTTTTTTATTTTTTTTTTAAATCGCTATTTATATTATAGCTCCTTTTGTTCATTAAGGCCAATCAAAACTTTTTTAAAAAAACTGAAACAAAATTCACGGGAAAATTAACATACTATTTAAAATTTATTTCACTAAGAAGTATCATAAAAACTGAAAATCGCGCAAAAAACCACTCACTCTCTCCTACACCTCCACTATCCTCACTCATTATAATGCTAAAAAGTTATATGATTAAAATTATACAATAGGTGTGCCACAAACAATACGTACCCTAGTAGAAATAATTTTTGTGATGAATTGTGTCGAAATGTGCGAAAATGTGCTAAAATGTGCCTAAATGTGCGAAAATGTGCCAAAAGTGTGTCCAGGTATATACAATTGGAACATTTGGCACATTTTCGCACATTTGTGCACATTTTCGTACATTTTGACGCATTTTGACACAATTTAACACAGTTAGCCACAAAACAATTTCGAAGCAAGAAAGTTTTTGTTGAAATTTTTGTACATTTACGCACATTTACACACAATTTAGCACAGCTATACATACATTACAGCACAGTTATGCACATTTCAGCACAGTTATGCACATTTTTGCACAATTCGGCACATTTCAGCACAAAATATCACATTTCAGCACAGTATGGAACATTTCTGTATACTACGATATTTTTCGGCTAAAAATGGCACATTTAGATTCATACAGAAGCATGTCAAAATGTGCCAAAATGTGTAGAGTCCAACTGTGCCAAACTGTGCACAAATGTGCCTAATTGTGCATAAATGTGCATAAATGTGTCTAAATGTGCCGAAATGTGCCAAAATGTGCCAAAATGTGTAAAAATGTGCAGAAACAGAGGAAACTTATTTACCACTCTTAAAATAATTTCTGTGCCTAACTGTGCGAAAATGTGCCGAAATGTGCCAAAATGTGCCAAAATGTGTTAAATGTTCCAAATGTATATACCTGGACACATTTATGGCACATTTTGGCACATTTCTGCACAGTTAGACACAGTTCAGCACATAAGTCATTTCCACTAGGGTAAGTGTATAGTGACAATTACTTGCAAATTACACGTTGGAGAGAACCTTCCAAAATTTGAATAAGTTTTTTGTATTCTTTAATTTTGTTGAAGTTACATGATAAAATGAGTTTATATTTTATTATTATTCTAAAAATATAAATTTTACATTAGCAATTCTGCAAGTTTATCGAGATATTATTGAATTTGTTATTTATTAAAAAATTAATTAGTATTTATGAACAATTATAGAGAAATTTTAAAAACTTAATTTTAAAATTATGAACGTATTTATAAAAACAATTATAAAAAATTTTAAAAACTTAATTTTAATGAATGCATTAAATGTACAATTCTTACTTGCAAATGTGGAGCAATGTGTCTGATGAGTGGATTTGCTGCAAGTTCTTGTTCTTCAGCAGTTTCTAGATTCTGACCAGCAGTAATCAATCTTGCAATACAATCCTCTTTTGCAAGAGATAGTGAATTAATAAGGTCACGCTTAGATGTACCACCCTGAATAGCTTTCAATCTGGAATCTAAAACATTAATCTAATTAACAACATATTTTCATTGCATAGAAACTTTTTATTAATTCAATAAGCTTTTGTTGAAGGTGGATTTAGCGACTTATAAAAATATAGAATTCAAAAAAATTCATAATGATAGCATACATGACTATGTGTGTGCAAAACATCAGTTCTTATGAAGATAGGCCTTTTGAAATACGTTATTTCAATTTATCTCACATATAAAAATATAAATTCTTTCAAAAAACTACAGATACATGTTTAAAGATGCAAAGAATAAGAATATGTAAAAAAAACTCTACATTAACGACTGTTTTAAAATGTTATTCAATAATATAAGTCAAAAAAAGACTATAAAATCAATTCCTTTTTTTATTTTTTATATAAAGTTAAACTGTATGATTAAAATTTTAATTTAAGCTATAATTATTTTATGTTCAAATTAATATCTACAAAAATCTTTTCAAGCTATTTGTATGTCAAAATTAAATTAAAATATTTGGAGCCTCCTGAAGAACCCACAATTTTCATCCCTATTGGCTGAAGCCAACTTAAATATACTTGCTGAATAATAATTATAAATTTATCATGTAAATTTACAAATATTAAATTATGTACGTAAAATTTACTACTATATTTGCAGAATTATCATACAAAGCAATATTTTTAATGTTGCTTATTGTTTTGTAATTTAATTTTGAGATTCAAAGTTTTTATTATTATAACGGTACAATAAAATTGACGGTTATGTACTTTACATGTTATTTTAGAAAAATAACAAAAACTATTTAAAGATAGTTTAAAACACTGAATTGATAACTAAAACAATAAATAGTTTATTGGTCAAAAATGATCAGAAAATGATTAAATATCTATATGTAAATTAGAATACATCTCCACAATCACAAATGACATCTAAAGAAGCCGATAATCGAGTTCAAAGAGAAAAGATACTCACGAAGCCGGGCCAAATATTGTTCGGAATCCGGTAATTTGGTCAGATCTCCTGAATTGGATGAGGTAGAGACGAAGGAGTCCTCGAAGCAGTCACTTTCAAAGCCCTCGCTACCGTCTTCGTTATTCGCTCTGATGTCAATGCTTGACCACGGATCAGCAGCGGTTGTCTTCATGTTTCAGTAATCAGTTTATCCCTCTCTACACACCATGGAACTTACCTTGTACTTTCTCGCTAAAGAGTAAGTAATAATTTTTATGCAACGCAGTTATGCAAGTTAAACATGCTCGTAATGTTGTTCAATACTATACTATGTAGCTACTCCTACCAACTTCTCTGATCAACTTTTCATGCCAAGGACAGCTGGGCAGTACCTATAGGCAGTGCGCTGCGAGAGCTGTCAACCACTATATGGTGCATTCCAGCCAATCCGACTAATCCTTTTTAGTACTAAATTTGAACTTTCCATTATAATAAAAACAATAATTTTCAATAAAATGTACAATAGAATTTTTATAAATTTTCCTCGGTATCATACTTAAGTAGGTACAGTACATATAGGTATGTACAACAAAAAATAGAAAATTTATCAGCATTTTGCTTCGAAACGTAATTCGTTATTAGGTAATGTCGTTAATATAGGTACATGTATATAGGTACGCAAATCAATAAAATGCAAATTTTTCAGAAAATTAAAAATCCTTTATTTTATTAACATTGTAGTAGACATCTTTCTTGAAATAATCAACATAATCACCCGATTTATAATTTTGTTTCTTTAATACGTCAACAAGGTATTGCGCTGTTTGGGATGGTGTAACAAACTTCTTATTTTCAATCATTTCGGTAATATCCGATTTTAATTTTTCATTCCTACTAGTTTTTAAAACATCAAAAAACATGTCCGTTTCCACAAATCCCGGTAAATAATTTAACACATTTACTTCCGGATTTTCTGCAGCAAATACCTGCAGTCAAAAACGTTAGATCTTAAGTATGTATATTAAATAAAATAACGGTTTAAATTTGCTGGACGACCGATGTAAATTTATCCGAACCTTGAAAAACATATCTTTAGCAGCTTTGGCAGAGCAATAAGAACCGACGTATACATCTGGTTTCGTGCCCCAATAAGAGCTAATATTGATAACTGATTTTTTAACGTCTTGATTACTAAATATCTTCATAAAAATACCGTTGAGCACTGCCGGAGAAAATGCGTTGATATTGAAACATTTTTGCCATTCGCCGAAATTTGTCATTTCGGTTGTGAGTTGAGAAAAAGTTGCCAATGCAGCAGCATGTACTATGATTGCTTGATTAAAATTTTCTGGGTTTTCACCTTTTAAAGAATCGATTATATATTCTGCAAACAAATTGAATTTCCAAAAGCGTAAATTAGAGGAGAAATTAAATTTTTAAAGATTTAGACAATTATAACAAGACTTAATATATATTTTTGTAAATGTTTCGATTTGCTTTACTAATTCATTCCGAATAATTGTGCTATACGCAGTGTTCGATTATTTTAATAAATAATTCGTGCATGAAGTACTTACGATAGGTAGGCACACTCAAAATATAAGTATCTGTATTGTTCTATAATTTTTTAATTAAATGAAACAGATGGCTGCACTCTCACTACAGCTTTTACATATTGTACAATTAGGTATACCTATAGAAATCTAAAGAAAAATTAGAAAGAATAAGATGTGCGTCCCCATTTACTATATCAGACAACCATCTAGTCACAAAAATTCAAATCAAACGAGGAGAGTTTTATTGATCACAACAATTTACAATCCATTACAATGATATTAAGATGTAACACTATCTTTTATGTTTTATTTGCATTACCTTGCATTTCATCTGCAGTACTTGCTTCGCTGAAATCGACGCTTTTGTATGATGCAACTAAGCTCTTGGGCAGTTCATCTATAGTTTCCTGCAGCTTCTTTGCATTCCTAGCAAGTATTAAAGCGTGGGACTTACTTTCCAAAAGAGATCCAAAAGTTATTGTAATCTGTTTTCCGATTCCTCGACTAGCTCCAGTAACGAGCAGGAAAACTTTTCCCGTAAATATTTTAGTCATATTTTTTTGCCTGAAATATTTATTACATACTTCTAAATTTTCAAAGACCAATAATTTGATTTTTTTCTAACTTTCCATTGTTGCAGTGAGTTAAAAGAAATTGGAATGCATAAATAATTAAATTACATTGCATTTTACAGTTCTCGGTTTCGTTTTTTTCTCTGTCGGATTGATTTTTCATTTGGTCAAAAATTGCGTGCGCTTAGAATATTAAAAAAGAACGTTTATATGCGATGCATTCTAATATATGTATATATACACACACACACATAAATAAATATAATTATTGCGATGTCGATGGTGATTAGATAGATAGAAATACGGTATTAATAATATTTTTTACAAAATGTTTCTCTTACCGTAATTACAACGAATTCAGGGGCAAATTATACAGCTTATAATTTACATTAACTTACAAATATCCAAACAGTACTTATTAGTTATTATTTTTATACAATATCGTTTCACTAGAATCAATCCGTTATAATTTCAGGTTTATGTATATACACAACCAAAGAAAATGAAATCTTACGTAAATGTTGCTTTTCTAAAGAAATAAGTATGCATCCGTGTTATATAATAATTATTGCTACTTATACCGATAATTTCCAAATATTGATATAAATTAATGTTAGCATCCGCTTATCGTAAGATATATAATTTTTTGAGATAAAATAATACATTAAATTTGTTCTTCCATAATGCAGGTATTGGATAAGAAAAGTGTTTGTATTGTTGGAGTCTGGAGAAAAGTGTGAGATAGTAAATGAATGTGATCAAGAGACATAGATAATATGAAATTTATTCAACTGAAAATTACCATACGGCATACACGCAATACGCATGCACTTGAAGAGACAACTGGCAATTCTTGGGAAGTTTGTGAATTGTAAGCTATTTCTACAAAAGTAGTATAATTCGATACTTTGTGCGTTTCAAATGATTATGTTGGTTTCTAAAATTTCCAAGCTTATAATCACATTCCACGTAGTACATAATTTAAAATTGAAAGAGTTGAGCACAGTATTTTTACTCTATTTATAGCGACTATAATCAATAATCAAAATAATATTAAAGACCATTTTTAGTATTTTTGAAAAATATTAATTGGAGGCAGCTTACTCCATAAACATCTATAATTGCATAATCAAAAAGAATAATTTAAAATGCATAGCAATAGATCAATAACAATAGTTTATTTTGTTCGCATGCATATGCGTGACAACATTGTAGACGTAACACGTATAAGTAGGTACGCAGAAGTAGCTTAAATTTAAAGTAAAAGAAAGATCATTGATGCACTCGCCACTCACTGTTTTAGTAAAAAAGTTTAAGGCTGTCTTTCTGCATGATAGTTATGTATTTAAATCAGAGATTTGGAGCAGTGGTCAAAATTAAATGCAACAAAAATTTATAAGTCTAATAGAGGCATAGACTAAGCAAACTAGCCGATATGAAACGTAAATTTTTGCTCAATTAACCCATTAACAACCAAGACCCCGAATTTTCAACATCTTTTTCAAGGCTTTTTTCAACTAAAAAAAGATTTTAAAAAATTTGAAAAAGATCATATCCGACGTATTTTGAGCTTTTCTTTCGAATGGTGATACCGATTTTTTGTTGAAATACTCCTGCAAAAAAATATGACGTGTTTTTCACGAAAAAAATTTAAAAGTTTGTAAATTTTCAACTTTATGAATTTTTTTTTACAAGGAAAAATCAATGACAAAATTCAAAATACTGCAAAAAAGTGCAATAGATGTTCAAATATTACGGGAAAATTTTTTCATGATTCTAAAATATTTTTAACCTCTTCAAAATGGCCATATTTTGCAGAATCCCAAAAGCTCAAAATTTAATAAGCAATTTTTCAGACAACTTCTTAGAGGGCTCTTTTACAACTAAAAAAAAGGTTTCGAAAAATTTCGCAAAGTCTTATTCGGCGAATTTTGACCTGTTCTTTCGAATGGTGAGACTTATTTTTTGCTAAAACATTCTAAAAAAAAAATTGGCGTGTTTTTCACGAAAAAATGTGAAAAAATTTGGAAATTTTCAACTATTATATATATAATTTAGAAATTTAAAATATTTTAGAATCATGAAAAAAATTTTCCCGTAATATATGAACATCGATTGCACTTTTTTGCAGTATTTTGAATTATTATCATTGCATTTTCCTTATGAAAAAAATTCATATAGTTGACAATTTCCAAATTTTTTAACTTTTTTTCGTGAAAAACACGCCATATTTTTTTGCAGGAGTATTTTAACAAAAATCGGTATCACCATTCGAAAGAACAGCTCAAAATACGCCGGATATGATCTTTTTCAAATTTTTTTAAACCTTTTTTTTGGTTGAAAAAAAGCTTTGAAAAAATTGTTGAAAATTCGGGGTCTTGGTCGTTAATGGGTTAAGCCACCATTTGGGTTTTAATTATAGCAATCACTTGTTATCTCTGAACGACTGACACACGCATATATATATATAAAGATAAGTAATCAGATCAATTCGTTCTTCTTTGTACTTACTTTTTCCTGATAATTATACTTAAATATGTAATTAATACTACACACTAACCAAATAGAATATATTTTAAATTTCAGAGCTTAGTTAATGAAGAGAATTATTTGATATTCGTGAAAATCTGTGATTCTATATTATCTATATAGATATGTATCATCTATAGGTTGTAATCCAATTAAATCCTGCTCCCATCATATTTATAATAAGTGCACTGGCGGTCCAGTGTATTATATTATAAACTGGTAGTTTAAATTGAATCATTCATAAGACATGAATTGTTAGGTTTTTCGTAAGTCAGTTTTTTTTTGTTTATAGCTAAAATCAAAATAATTGCCCATCTAAACAAATAAATGTGCCAAGGCTTTACGAGTAATTGTAATTAGCAAGTGAAAATAATAAAATCTTTAATGAGATATGAGATATGAAAATTTCGTTAATATATTCAGATTAAAACAATATTAAAAGATGTTAAGTTAGTATTTTAACGTAAATAAATAAACCATGATGCGCGCGTATTTTGAGCGGAAATCCGTAACGCCGCGCGTATGCAACTGCAGCATCCGATATTTCGATATACCTAATAAATTGACGGTTTTATGAAAGAAACTACAAACCAGCAAACTCTGCCGAATGGTACATATTATTTATTTACTTGAATTTTAACTTTTACTACCCTGTATATAAAAGGCTGCCTTTCTATTATTATGGAAAAGTTTTCAAATTACTAATAGGTATAATGTTTTTATAGATAATAAAAACAAATATTAAGAATAATCAGTAATACGTATAACAAAAGGTGCCGTCAACCAGCATAGAACACTCGGTCCATGTGTTGTAAGAAAAAAAAAAACACATCCGCACTAAGTATATAGGTATTATAAGCTTTATTCAGCGAAACGATCAGGAGAAAAAAGGAGGGAGGTGTCGAAAAATATATTTCGCGGTGGGGAGAATAAAACGTATGGCAACACTGGGCGAGTTTAGAAGTGCGCGGGCTAACTGATATTTTTCACTGGGCCACTAGCACCGCCGCGGCGCGATTTCAGAGTCAGGCTCAGACGCCACCGGTGAACAGCAGCGCGCGCATTGTGTCTGTGCTTGGGAGAGCCGTTGCCTGTACGTACGTGAGATAGAGATAGGTACGCATCGCGAGTTTTGCGCGCGCGTGCTCAAGTCAACGACAAGTTTTTATCGGTAAAAAGTAAGGGTGAATACTCGAGTGCGAGGGAAAGACCCACTGTCCGAGCGAAGCTACGTGGAAAGCCGCTTCAGAAGGCGTTGAAAGAAAGGAGGTAAGTGGTTTGAACGACAATAATGGGTCCCATGAGTATGTGTAAGCCGGCCGCTTTGCCGCCATTTTACCTCTCCCCCATTGGCGGCTTACATCTCTCGCGTCGGATGCAGTGCACGCCGCGCGATTCTCTTTCATTGCCGCCGGATATACACTTTTTGCACGCTTTTGCGAGAGCCTTCTCGGTAAGTGGTTGCGGATCCTTATAATTTTGATTTTCAAAGATTTATACCCTACCTGGGGATTAATTGAAAGTACAAATAAGGCCGCAGCGTTTTCCCGCTTCTCTGTCGCGCGGGGCTTGTCTTTTTTGTCTCCGTCCCCACGCGTTGTAGTTTATTCTTTATCCCCTTGGCTCCCATGAGGCCTCTTATCGTCCTCGGTATGACGCCTTGATCTGATGCAAAAGCTCAATAACAGCAACGAAGCTAATTGTGCCTCGTTAGATATAATTTTCAATTGAAAACCTCCTGTGATATTCGCGCTAACGCTTTTTCTTGCTTTTTTGCAGTTTGACTACTTTTTAGTAAGCACCAACAAATCATTACAAACATGAGCAAGTCGAAGGATTCGCCGTCAACCGAGGGAGAAACCGAGGAAGAGTACAGCGTGGAGAAGGTTCTTGATAGAAGAGTCGTCAAAGGAAAGGTAAATAATACCCTAATATTTATACGTCGATTGTTGTTCCTGAAGCGTGACTTAACCCGTTTCATTCCATACTTTGTAATGCATACTTTTCAATGATAACTACTAAAATTTTGATTAATTTTTATTTGTGATTATTTTTGTATTTAAATTTTAATACCTTTAATTAAATAATATTAAATAACATTTATTGCTGAACAGTAGAATATCTAACGCTTGAAATTTTTTTTGAATATTTCTTGTAAAGGGCTTCTAGACCCATTGAATAATCAAATAGATGAATAAATATTAATTTTCTTTAATATAGAATTTAATTTGCCAGTTTTGTCATTTATTTACTTAATATAGGCATTAATAAAATATTTCAGGTTGAGTACTTCTTGAAATGGAAAGGATACTCAAATGATGAAAACACATGGGAACCAGAAGAAAATTTGGATTGCCCAGATTTGATTGCTCAATTTGAAGATGCACGCAAAAAGAAAGAAGCTGCAGCAGTTAGCAAACGTAGCGAAGAGAAGGAACAAAAGAAGCGAAAGAGTTCGGGTACACCCACTCCAGTACAAAGCAAGAAGAAAGTAACTGAAGAAAAGAAAGCAGAAGGTATAATACTTGGAATTAAACTGAAAAAAATATACATTTTTTTAACTTACTATGTAAAATAATAAAAACATTTTTTTATGTATTCTAGGATTTGATAGGAATTTAGAACCTGAGCGTATCATTGGTGCAACGGATTCCAGTGGAGAACTCATGTTCCTGATGAAGTGGAAGGGAACAGATGATGCAGATTTGGTACCTGCCAAAATTGCTAATGAAAAGTGTCCACAAATAGTGATCAGGTTTTACGAAGAGAGATTAACGTGGCACAGTCCAGCTCACGACGAAGAAGGATCAGCCAAACCAGAGACCGAGTAACCTCATGTACTTCGACAAAATATACAGTTTTCTTCAAATTATGTCAAGTTTAAAAGGATTGTATTTGCGCGTACATACTATTTTCCCTTCTACTATTAGATATAACCATAACATAACTTACTATGCCACTGACCAAATGTTTTTCAATTAATAAACGATATGATTTTGAAGAGAAAATGTACTGAGCTTATACAAAACATGACTTTAGAGTGTCACCTAAGCTATGGTGATATGAGTTCTTTTGTTAAAAAGTATTTTCAAACAATGAAAGCATGTTTATATATATATATGTATATCAAATGTTTGTATGCTTGGCATTTTGTAGTTATGTTAGGTAATTTTGTGGTCATATTTTAATGTAATGCAACATTTAATGTACAATGTAGTTTCAAGTAATTTTTGAATGTGCACAAGGATACTTGGAAGAATGACCATGTGATCTGCAAGTGAAATTTTTTCATTTACGGGAAGAATATTTACGGTGCATAAAAGTATTTTAATTTTGTAAGTTATAACTGCGAAGAAAACCCAATGAAAGCATATGTGTAACTACGCTGCACTGCAGAAATAACATCTCGACTATAAGATTTCGTTCACTCTATTATTTAACGTTTGATTATATAATGCACAGCACTGTAAAATGGACAGTAGTACATATATACTATTAAAGTGTCTCGTCGTATAAAACCATTTCTTTGTCAAAGATAATTTTTTCACTTTAGATTTTTTATTTGAGTTTGGCTTAATCCTAAATCGATCGTTCCAACGTTACATTACTTATAATAAAAACTTCAAAAACTAAAAACTAAGAAAAAATTTTTGATTGTATGAATATAACGTTAAGCACGTAATACGAAATTTCTTATTTTTTTATAGATGATAGAAATAAAATAAATAAAAAAGATATTAATTTCTTGTTCATTGAAAAACTTTTAATAAATTTAAAAATTATTTTTTTTTATTTTTATTAAATTATGATATAAAAATATTTACAACTGTACACAGTTTATTTATTTTTTTGTCTTACTGGTTTTCGATTTTTGGCAAATTTTTTATTTTTGAAATTATTGTAGGGTTTCTTTCCTTTTTTACCACCACGGAAATTAGACATTCGTTGATTACGCTCAGTCTCCCAGTCTAATTGCTTTACACTTGCACCATCAAGATCACTTAATGTACTACTTGCTCCATGTTTAAATTTTGATCGTCCATGATTTTCTAACAATTCTGCAAATTCTTCTGCAGAAACAAAAGTATTTTCATCCAAACCTTTACGTTTTTTATTGGGCTTTTCATTCTTATTTTTTTTTCGTTTATTTGATATTTGCTGTAAATCATCATCATTATCATCATCATCATTGAATTCCATATCACTTAGATCATCATCAATATCGTCTAAATCTAAACTATCCAAATCTTCAAGTTCCTCATCATGTTCATTTTCGCTAAATTCTGCCATTTCCATGTCACTATCTTCATTTTGACTAAAAATTTCGTTTTCTTCATCTTCATCTTCGTCTTCCATACCCTTATTTTCTGCAAAGAAAATGATACAATTAAATAAATCTGAATAAAATATTCATATTATTTATTTTCTATAAATCAAATGAAAATTAACTTTACATTACAAGTAAGTCTTTTTTAAAGTTAGCAATTTTTAAACTCACCTTTTGATTTTTTCGATCCTGAACTAAAATCACCAGCAACATCTAACTCATCAAGATCTTTATTTTTACTTAATTGATCCAACATATCATTAAAATCTTCACTGTTTACACTCTCATTATCGTCTTCATCGACTTCTTCTTTAACACCCTTAATTTCCTTACGTTTATTCAGATATTGATAAAGAAATAGTTCATCAACAGGAATTCGATCTTCTCTTTCATTAAGATATGCTGAACTGTCAACTGGAATTGATCGAATTCCTGTTGGGGTATATGCTGCTCGCTGTGCAAGAGGATCATTTTTTTTAACAACTTTTTTGCTCTCCAATTTTTTCGGATTTTTAAAAACATAACGATCCAGAAACCGCATTAAACTTAAGTCTTCAAGGGGATCCCCCGTATATTCAATGCGTTTTCCTGTTCAACAAATATTTTAAAAATTGTATTATTTATGAAAGTTTCAAATTTTACAATATAAATTTACCTTGCATTATATTATTTGCAAATAAAGAAACGCTTGGGTGAAAATGTGTTGAAAGAGCTGCTAATTCAGAATAGAAGCTTAAGTTTGCACCACAATGTATTGGATTACGGCTAAAAGGGTCATAACATGTAACATTATATTCATTTTTAATTTCTACAATTTCAGGTTTTACTTCGTCTTTATTTTTATCTTCAGCTTTCTCCGTTATTATATTGGCTATAACTATTGTATTCTCACTTTTTTTAACTTTAATTTCTTTCTTTTCTGTTGCATCGTCTAATGTTGTGCTCAAATCTATTTCAATATCATTTTTTACTTTTGGTGTGTATCTGGTTAAAATTGCATTCGAATACCTTTTAGAGTTTATCACTTGAGATATAATGTATAAAGTAGCACAGGTCATATTAGCTGGAAAGTACATGGAGATTTGCAAAAGTCTTTTTATGAATGCATGCTGTCTTAGTACACTTTGATCATTGCGTAAAACTCTAAACATTAAGTTTAAAAAAATTGCTCTTTTATTTGCAGTTGCAATTTGTGAATCAAACAGCTTCCGATAAAAAGCTGAATAAAATCTATCTGATTGTTTAGGATCTTTACTTACAACCTAAAAAAAATATTATTTTGAATTGAGAACATTTTGCAATAGACGTTATTGAATAGTAATCAATTAAATCATTCATTACAGTTATTTATATAGTGAAGTATTATCTTACTTGAAACAGCAAACTCAAGGCATTGAGGGATACATTGAAAGAGCCTACATGTACAACTTTGTAAACAGAATCTATATGCTCATTTAGTTTTGTAGAATTTATATCTGCAAATGGATAGGCCCTATTAACTCCAGATAATATTGCAGCCATCATTCTGCTGTCAGGTTCTCCTTTCTTTAAACATGCCTTGAAAAATGCAAAATACACATCAATGAGGGTTGTAGCAGTTTCAGTATCTTCTTTTGTTAAAAGAAATTGTGTCAGTAGGCATATGGCAAAATATTGAGCTCTCGAAGCAATATTTGTTCTGAACAATAATTTTTCCACTTCTCGTAAAACAATCACTTTCATGTTGGGGTGTTCATACAATAGCTTAGTAAGACAAAATACAGCTTTAGAAGCTACTTTACTACCAGGATCACCAATTTTATTGATTAGGAAGTCAAGAAGTTTTTGTTCTTGTTCTGCATTTCCCATCAACAAATCATTCATTACTGTAACAGCCTTTTCTCGATTTGTATCAACTGTATCATTGGCAATAGATGATAATGAAGTAACAAAACGCTCATAAATTTCTTTTAGCTGATCTTCAAAATACCAAATTGCTAACAACTTATTTTTTGACAATTTAGGCCTGCTCTTTAAATTTATATCATCATCTACTCCAAAAGATTTATTAAAATTGTCTAACTGATCCAGATCTTGTTCTTCAAACTTTAACAGCTTTAAATCTGGGTGAAGTAAATCAGTTAAAAAAAGATCTCTCAGTGCAACAATAACCATACCGCACTGATTGTGTTTAGCAACTTTCACTTGAGATATCAGTGACGAAAGGTGATTCAAATTGTGCTTTGGACTGTTTTGAACTAAAACAATACCAGCAGCTACTCTGTCAGATGTAGTTCCCCTGGTTAAAGCTGTTTTTAACCACGAATATTCTGAATCACGAGATTGCTTAGAATGATAAGCTGCACTTTCTGCATCAAGGCATTTTTTGGCTTCATCTTTCAAGTTCATAACTTCTACTTCACTTTTTCCATGACTACAAGGTGATTCGGCTTTTGGATACTCCTCGTACCATTTTTTAATCTTGGATAGAGTATTTTTCTCAAAAGACGTAATTTCCTTCATCTACAAATGTTGCACATAAAATCAATATTGAAAAATTTTGTTAAGAAATTTTCGTATTAAAATGTTATTCAAAGTATGAATAAAATAACAAATATGTATCTTTAAATAAGTACTATACGTTTTAATTAAAAAAAAAATGATAAATGAGGTTAGTTTTACGTACCTTGTATTTGTTTAAATATACTACTTTTTTATACAAATTTATATAATACTGCAGTTACTTAAATTTCTATTATTTACTGATTTCATAATGATCAAATTTTTACTTAAATAATATTTTATACCACGAGAGCCTAAAAATAAGATTTTAGTTTGTTCGTGTTTATATGTACACACGTGGGAAAACGAAACAGTCGGAGGTATAATAATATGTGATGGAAAAGTAGGAATTCACCATGCCGCTATTGTAGTTACGATATATCTATATCGTTGGTAATAAGTTTTCGTCTTGAGTCTTGACGTCTTGGAGTTCTTACTTCTTGGACACGAGTTTTGACTTTAATTGATGGTATTACGATTACATTAGCACCAAAAACAAAATTCCCATAAAATGCAGGTAAAAGTTAAAAATCACCTGAGTAGAAAGTTTTGTGAAGGTATTAGAAATAATAAGTAACAATTTCATTATTTCACTGTAAATTAACTGTAATAAAACGTAGATTAATTATAATAAATGGTGTTTTATGATTTAGAGGAAAAAGTGCTGAACTAACATATAAAATATTTTATTGTATTTTAAAAATGTTCTTAATTTATAAATTTTTTCACATTTTATGAATTTCATATATTTAAAAAACAAACTTTTTCGTAAATTGATAGTGTTAAAAAGAATCGGATGTGTTTCCTAAATTGATACATTCTATCATAAAATATAATAGCAATTGATGTTTATTCGTGTGTATTATGTACAGATATACTTGATACATAAATGTATATAAAAAAATAACAATCAAGGCTTTTCAGTTCCAGTTCGTTTTTATCAAAATAAACTTTATAAAAATCTATAATATTTTTTAGCCTAATCACCACTTTGAACAATTTTCTTTTTCTTTTTACTTGGAACATCCGATGTGTTCAAACTAGACCTCTTGTTTTTAACCTTTTCTGTCTTTTGTGCTTCCTCTGAATTTCCATTTTGCATTGGTTCATCACTTACTCCATTTGGTATATTAACACTGCTAAAATCTAAAGATTCCAAGCCTTCAGACATAGCTTTTGCTCGCAATTCACGTGCCTCTTTTTTTAATTTTTGCTTTTCTTTGTTGTTACTGTTATTTTTTTTCTTTTTTTTGTCAGGTTTTAATGATTTTTCAGATGTATCTGATTTATTTTTATTGTGTGTTTCGATCTCGTCTGCTGTATCATCTTCTGATTCTGAGTCTTTATTTCCATTGGTAAGACTGATTTTTGCAAGAGCCTGTTTCTTTAGAGAACTAAAATTTGAAAAAAAATTATAAATATTTAATGGGTGTAAATAGCAGGAATATAGTTTTTGATGTACTGCATATCAAAAATCTCATTTTATATTTAACTTTTGATCAAGGTATAAAATATAAGGTCAATTATATTGATAAAATCATAAACTTACATAACAGGGGCACCAATACGATTAGACAGTCTATTGTATGCACTCTTAGTACTTTGAACTAATGCAACATGCGATCTATAGTTTGCCATACTTTCACCAATTTTCTTCCAGTCCCATGCTTCTGGTATATGATGAGAATGTACTGCAAATAACAGTGTGAAAAGATGGCATATGTATGTCTGTCTTATTTCCTTTCCAACATTTGTAGTTGATTTGCTATTATCTGTTTCATAAGCAGCACTCAATTCGAAAAGTAAATTGATAGTTGATTCATAAAGTTTTCTTTCCACTGCAAGTCTCTTATCTTTATGATCATCAGCAGTGACCATTCTAATATTACAATACAAAACTTTTAAGAATTCAAGAGCTTGACCTCTTCTGTAAGATCTAATGGACCTATCAAAGGCAAAATTTACCTACAATTGGAATAAATATCGTTAATAAATTACAAAATTAACTGCAGTGTTAATTTTAAATCTTAAGAATTTCATTTAATCCTACCAAAAGTGGGACAAGGTACCAATTGCCAATCCAACAAAGCTGTAACAGATTTTTGAATAAAATTGCTGGAAGAATACAATCCCTTTTCTTGAAAAAGGCTGTTAAGTTTTCTCCAAATATTTGAATAAATGAGTCAGTGGAGATGTTTGTTTGCTGTGAACACCTAACAAGAAATACGCAGCATTCCGCTAATTTATCTCCCATTTCTTGACAAATTGATGCTGATCGTTCTCCTTTTTCTATTAAAGCCTGCATTTGTTTTAAAAAAGACATATTTTTAATATTAAATAAGTAAAGAAAATTTTTAAATAAAATTTAATGTAACACGCACCTTTAAAATAGTAGTCAAAAGTTCTTCATCAACATCTTCGATGTTTTTAAACTTTTTAACGGCAGATAACTTTTTCAAACAGCTTCTAACTCTATTTTCTAAAGGCTTTTGATGTGGATCCTTAATTGCGAATTCCAATAGAGCAAATAACGGCACTAACATGTCTAAAGCCAGTGTCATTGCTGGATTCGTCTCCAGATAAATTTCTAAAAGGTCGATCACTCTTACCCTGAAATGTGTAAGAGCTTGAGCACTTTTCTCCTGTTTCTTTGTTTGTGACTTTCTATTTTCTTTCAAGATTTTGAAAGCTGCTGCCAAAGATTCATCGAGGCGCTTACCCTCCTCTTCATTGATATTGTCAACGTCTATGTCTTCATTATCAGTCTGCATCGTTGAATCACCTAAAGCTTGTCTGACAGCCATACGTAGTCTGTCCGTGACAGTATCATCCTCAACATCCGATTCCTCGATATCCGAGTCGCTTTCTTCTTCGATCTCTTCGTTATTCTCATCATTGCTATTCTCTTCTTCATCATCGTTTTCTTCTTCGTCATTGGATTCAATCTCTGAATCAGATTCTTCGCCTTCTTTGGATGAGCTCAAAGGATTTTTGCCACTTTTAACATCCAGAATGGCTAATATTTGATGTATTGTAGATGGAGTTAAGTGTGGGCAGATGTGTGAAAAAACACAGCCTACCAATGAGCGCAGAAGGTGACTTTTTCTTGAGAGTAAAGAAAGCATTAAATCGACGACAACCTCTACCCATTCTGGTTCTTTATTTTCTGCAATGCTATCGTTATTTTTGCTTGATTTTTTCTTTGACTTTAAGTGTTCAAAACAGCTGTAAAGTTCATCAATAGAAGAAATTGCCATTTCTGGATCTGAAAACAGTTGCAGGCCCATATGAAGATCCATTATGTGAAAAACTGCAGTGATATTTTCGTTATTTTTAGAATCTTTTTCTAATTTTTTAACGAGTTTCACCATTTTCTTCCATGCTTCAATCGCTGAATCATTTAATGGTGTTCTAAGTTTAAGTTCTGAAGTTTGGAATACAGATTCATCAACATAAGCAATCAATGCATTAAGTACAGATTTTAAATGATCGAGTTTTGGAAGTTTATTATCCAATGCACGATAGAAACTTTCTTTGAAATGTGCTGCAATAAATAGTTAAAATTATTAAGTATAAGTAATTTTAATTTAAAATGTGGGATACATAATGCTTTCATAAAAACTTACGAATTAATTCTACACCGACATTGGAAACCTCACATAATCCAAGATTAAATAGAAACTTTAATTGTTCACCTCTCCATTCATAATCAGAAACGATTTCTGGATGACTCATTAATCTGAAACAAATTTGTCACTAATTATTGAAGTTTAAAACCTTATTTTATACTTATAAATACATAAAAAAGTCGAAGCTTACTTTACGCTAAGCAATTGCATAGCATAAGTTCTTTCTAGATTTGTCCAAGGTTCCGTTGTAGAATTTTCTTTCTCTTTAAACTTTGTATTTGACGCTATTTCTCGATACAGTTTGGATAATTTTTTTACACCATCAGCATTCAGATTATTTGTTATCATCTGGATAACCTTGGTACCAGTTATTTTTTCTATCATAAGATCACCTGGATGTAGGATTAATTTCTTGAGTACCGAATAATGTATTTTTGTTTTTACTTCTTTATCAAGCACAGTTACTAATTGAGATAATGCTTTTCTAAAACCTACAGCAACATCATCTGTTTTATGTTTAGCATTATTCCTATATCTATGAATCATATACTTTAGAAAGTTTGGAGACAATAAAATAGGAATAACAGATTTATTTGATATTTTTTTGAGAAGCAAATTAAATAATTCTACACCCAAGTATTCATCAGTCTTTGAAGGTTTAATGAAACATTGGTCAATACCTGTCCAAAATTGTTCAACATATTCAGTTTCTATTAGTTTGTCACAAAATATTTCATAAACAGGGTGCTTGTGACAAATTACTCTTGGTATTTCCTATAAAATTATAAAAAATAAATTAGATATATGCATATCTTTACTATAAGTTCTTTAAATAAATATCATTAAAAAACTTACTGTCAATATCCTTATAATATCTTTCATTGATTCTTCATTTATTATGCTTTCATTGCCTAATAATTTTTTTATAGCCTTTTTAGAAATCATATTAGGGAATTTATCTTGAACTTTTAATAAAGCATAAAAAGTATCTAAACTTTGATCAGCAAATGGCTTGCAAACCTCTTGTTCAAGCAAGGGCCAAATTGGAGCAAATGACTCTTTATCTTCGAATAGATTCAAAAATTCAATTATGAAAGATACCGATTCAAAGCCGAGGTAACTTCGTTGTTTGCCACTGCGTATCAAACACTCTAAAACTCTTTTTTGTTCCTCAACTGAACCAGTTTTTAAAAGTTGAGAACGTATAATAGCTCCACACGCTAAGATACGTCCATTGTTAATATCACCAAATTCCTAAAGCCAAATTAAAAATAATTTTTTAATCATATTGTATGTACAAAATTGTACTGAAATTCTAGATGATATTAATTTAGCAATATAATATCATTTATTATTTATACCAGATAAAAACAATCATGAACTTATATACAATCATATATTAAAATATAATAGTTCTTACACTTTTGGTGCTGCTGGTGCTTGTCTTCAATTCAATATCCATAATACTGAATATTTTATCTATTTTTATATCAGGATTCAGTGACAAATATACAGTTAATGTTGAATAAAATCCTTTCCTTGAAGCTACTTTAGATGACCCTAAGCCTCGTACCAATCTGTTAAGAATGTGATTAAGTTCTTTGCTTTCACCATTTTCCTAAAATATTTAAAAGATACTTAATCATTTTTAAAAATGTTTCATAATGATGTGATGATTTCATTTAATATGATACAATATAAAAACAAAAAATATATGTATTTAACACTATTACAACAAATATAAAATTAATTGGTTATTTATATAACATATAATAAAAGGTACTGTAAAATAAATCTTTTTAAATGATTTAATTTTTTAAGGAAATTAGCAGCCGAAAATAGTTATAGTTGCTGTAAAATTAAATAAATTTTTTCCGAATAGTAAAAAAATGTGTTACTTTGAGGTTATTGTATTGTGAAATATTTACCTGCACTTCTTTTGACATGTGCTGCAGTAATTTTAATCCACCGTCTACCCTCTCATGAACATTATCCTTCAACAATTTCGGGAAACACTCAAGCACTGTTGAACCCATTTTTTAACACTAACAATCTCTTAATATTCGAATGTGTTTTTTTTAAACCATGCAAGCTCCCTCGTGTGCTCGCTTGCACTGCTCTATACTTATATACACTACCAAATGTGAAAATGCTTCAGAAGTCTAGTGTCTGTACACGTAGTCCATCCTTTTAAAGTTTAACCTATTCCACCATTTTTAGTCCTCCTTCACTTTCCAATAGCTTACAGGGCCCTATAAGGTATAATGTGCCAACAGACTGCAGAGCTTAAGCGAGAGCAAGAGAGACAGTAAAACAAATCGGAAACGGAACGCAGAACCGAAAATGGCAGCACCAATCCGTAAAAGGTAAGGAAGTGTCCAGGTAATTTTGAGCGAATCAACTATAACTTGTGGCATGTCAATTGTCAACTGATCAACACCACTGCATTTTGACTATTTCCGTTTAAAGACTACGTAATTCAATCATTTTTCAAAAGTTTGGCTTTGTATAAAGTATTATAATGTATAATTTTTTGTAATTATAAATGATTGTTAATACTTGTGCCATTTTTTATTTACCTCTTTATTTCTTATCATTCACGGACTGAAAACCCTTTAATACAAAGTTTAATACAAAAAGTAGATAACGCTCATCCGACAATAAGTTAATATTTGTTTATATTTATATTGTATTCTTTTATAAACCAAAAGCTTATCATGAGCTATATATTTAAATGCAGTTATAGTAATATTGTTTATATGTCCACACTATGCGCTAACAAATTAACACTGGAACTCGCTCTATCTGTAAATGATATTTTGTTCGGCTCAAATTTCCTTTACTAAAAAGTCAACTTTATTTAGCCGCAACAATCTTCCAGGCACATTTACATATATTTCTCTTGAAAGCAATTCAAGACAATCAACGATATTACGTAAAATTTGTAGTAAAATAATAGTCTCTAAAAGATTTCAGCGAAGAGATATATGTAATAGCAGCGCTATCTCTGCATAATCACGGTTGTACCTCTTATGGCTATATACTTAAATTAAAAAATAAATTAGATTTAACGAAATATAGATTTAAAAAAAAATTATTTAATAATAATGCTTTATTTTTCACAGGATAGATTTCTACATCCTTTTACATTGCACCATACTAAACGATAGTTTTGTGTGGCTTGTTCATTATATTTTATACTTACAGAAATAAATTATACTTAATAAATAAAGTACAGTTTTACTATTTTCTTCAAAATGGAGAAAAATATTAGTAGTTTCAGCCAGTTATTTTAAAAGCCTCCTCTCATTTTTGATCAGAAGATATTTCATTTAGTTATAAGTACTAATTATTAAGAAAAAACAAGAGATTTTTTATTCAAATAGTGAAACCAGCAGTTTATAAATTCATCTCTTCGCTATACATAATAGGCTAATAAACTTTTTCACATACAAATTGATTTTTTTGTTATTTATCAAAATTTTTTAAAAGTTTTAATTTGAAATTAAACCAAGAGTTTTGATATGCCTTTATATATTATTTAAATACTATTAAAAAGATGTATTGATTCTTAATGCATAATTAATATACATTCAAAAATATTAAAGAATACTTTTATTTACATTGAATTTTCAAGAAATGTTTAATAATTTAGGCATTTTAGGTAATTAGGCAGTTTGGGTAAGCTCAAAAAAAAAAATTTAAAAAAAAAATAATAATTACATTTTAATATGTACATAAAATAAGTATTAAATATGTAAATAATAAAAGATTATTCATTAGCACTAATAGCATGAGCTGCACCATAAAGTATATTATAAACATCTCGAATATACTGAATTTGTGTTCGAACAGTCATCAAATACTGGGGGTAGCTTAAAGCTTCTTGGACACCAAGATTTTCTGTTCTGATTGGCATTACAGGTACCGGCATATATCTGGCAGAATTAGAATTTTGACCATGGCATTCAATGAATGTCCTTAAATGAAGTTCTATTTGGTCACAAATAGAATAAAACTCTTCCATGTTTTTGTTAAAACGATGATCTGGAGGATCGATGCTCTTTGATGTATCTACTAAACTGTTTTGATGTAATGTTTGAGCAGCTGTCTTCAACGCTAATGAAAGAGACTCCCGAAGAGGTCCAATAAGTGACTTCACTTTAGAAATATTATCCATTTTTTCTTGAGATTGCTGTATTGGTGTTTGTGCCGGATGCATTACATGTTGAGCAGATGCAAGTTGAACAGCATTGGCTTGAACCATTTGGTTCATGCCCATAGGACCAGATTGTTGCATGGGTAAATTCATAGTGAATAGCAGCAGATTTGACTTAAAAGAGAAGTTAATATACTGAAAAATAATTTTATTAGTTAAAAACAAGCTTTCTTATAATGTTTATTTAAAAATAGAATATAATTGCATATGCATGTATTATACTTTATATTTGCTTATGCTTATATATTTAGGTTAATATTCTAGAATTCGATATAATGTTATTCACCTGAGTTATCATTTTTCTAATTAATTGACTGGGTTTTCTAATAAAAGTGACTGGGTAGCGGGAGATATTACGAGATAAATTTGTTACAAAAATTCAATAAATCATTTCAATTAACTAATAAACTATACAAATACAACTATATAAAAACTTGTTTTATTATACAGAATAAATTCTTTAATAATATAATAAATATCTACATACCTTTTAAATATCTTTGATATTTATTGTTAACACTGGCAATATATAGGTACTTATTTATTTTCCCAGATAGTACATATACTCGTAACAGTCGTAACAACGATCTTTGGCAACTGCGTGGTTATGTTATGCTTGCCAGACGGACAGCTTGGCGTCGACCGGGACTCGGGAGTCGGGAAGCGGTGATCGAGGTGGGGAACCCCACTCTTTACATTACGGCGATGGAAGCGCCGTCTACAGTTCAATATATAATGTTCTGGACTTTTGGTATGTTACATACGGCCCATACGGGCTACGGCATACCCGACTACGGACTACCGTATGTATATAATATAGATGTATACATTATTCGGATATGTAAATATGCTTACTATAACCATAAGTATAGAAAAAACACCCCATGTATAGGTACACTTTTCTTTAATTATAAAATTATTTTACTGGTTCCTGACTTGACTGTATTAAGCAAATAAATTTTTTCTTTTTTAAAAAAAAATAGTGTGAAACTTCCTTTATTATCTTTAACTTTAATATTCTAAACCTATCAAGATATCATGATCTGTCAATCGTTATCGAATTTTTCATTATTAAGTAGTTCAAATGATTTTTTCTGAAATAACCCTCGAAAAGTTTCTGAAGGTAATAATCATTCGCGAATACACAATTGCAAACAAAAAAGTATGATGTAAATGTGATGAAGTAACGAAGTCCAACGTAATGATCCTTTTAAAATCCGAAACGTTGAAAAGAAGTTTCCAAATGCTTGATACAAGAGAAAAAAGAGATATACCTAATAATAAGAGCGAATAAGAGAAAACGGCGCTTGCGCTCGAAATTTTTTCGACTCCTCGTCGCCGCAGAAGCAAAAACCTAAGTATATCATATGAGTATGTGCAGATGCCGATGTAAGATTAGAGCAATTATCCTACCTATACAGAGTACAGGTGCAAAGTACAGTTATACAGTAGAGTCTGCACTCGCTGCACGTTGAATATACCTTAGGTATAGGTACATATATAGCTATTACCTATAGTTATCGCTCGCGCCAGAAATACACTGAATATCCAAACTAGCAGCGGCTGCGCAGAAACGGCGTGAACGCATCGTCTGCTAGGGAGCGAGCCTCGGCTCTGTGTGCGCTGCTCTCTGCGAGCGATCGTCGGCGGCGCGAGAGATTGACACACACGCTTTAGTTAAAGGCTTTTACAAAGTAGGCGCGCGGGGGACGAGCCCGGCTAAGGTCACCTTCAGAAGCAAGAGCAGACAGAGAAGAAAGCCGTGCGCGCCGAAAGCTGAGCGGCGACGTTACTTGTTAATCGGCCGTCGAGCCCTCGACAGCCCCACCGCACACACGTATACGGAAGTCTCGTACTCTCAATCGTGTCGAATCTGCCTTCGAGTATTAAATAACTCGGTGAGTGATTCTTTTCTACACTACTTCGTCCAAGCGTTAACTTGACCTTTACTTCACCACCTTGCACCGTGCGACTACCGTCTCGCGAGTGGAGAAACGCTACTATCAGGACTTTGGAGCTTCCTTTGCACTTTTTACTGTCTCTTCTGCTACCCACTTGGATTCTCGTGGATTGTTAAAGTGTGTCTGTGTTATGTGGTGAATTGAGTGAATATACATCACAAATGTTCTGGATTTATTTTTAGTGACAGCTTGGGGTGAGAGCAAGTGTCTGAGTTCTTTAATAGCTATGCACTTTCTATTACTTCCAAGCGGGGCATATCGTTTTTTTTTTTTTCTTGGCTTGCAACAGACAATGCAAGTGCATAAACACATGCAGAGCTGTGACTCTCACCTCGACCTACTTTTCTAAGGCAGACCTTGACATTGAACGTGTGCAATGTGGATGAAATTGAAAGTGTCATGTATATACGTACATACATGTAATAGATAAGTACTTTTTGATTCTTTTGCAGGTCCCTTATTCTTATACACTAGCGAACAACTGGTTCTGTAATCATGGATGAAGAACAGGTGGCACACAGGTTTATTAAACCTGGTAGTCATCGGGGTAAAGGTCTTGCTGTTTTCACCAGTGGTGGTGATTCTCAGGGTTCGTAGATTATAAAATTAATTTTATAAAGATAGATTATTGATTTTTAAGTTAAGATCTTAAGTCTAATAAGATTCTTAGTAGAGTTTAATCTTAATATGAATCAATCAATTTTTAACAATCCTCAAAATATTTTATACATTCTGCTTCTTTGGTTAAAGTTTAGGGATAAATAAAAAGAGGATAAGAAAAAAATATTTAGGGCGGGTGATTATTGGACATATTGTACTATCTTATGTATTATGTAATATATTACAGGTATGAATGCTGCTGTTCGTGCAGTTGTTCGTATGGGTATTTACCTAGGATGCAAAGTATTCTTTATCAGAGAGGGTTATCAAGGAATGGTAGATGGTGGAGAGAATATTGTTGAAGCTAGTTGGTCTTCTGTATCTTGCATCATCCATCGTGTAAGTTTTTATTTGTCTGTCAATAGAAAAGTATCATAAACAACAACTTCTTTTACTACAGTCTTTTATTACAGTCATTTTATAAATGAATTTAACAAGCAAAAAATTTATATTTATGTGAATAATTTTTATTTGATATACGTTAAATGATTAACTCACATTTTTTTGTCCAGTTTACTTTTAATTTCTATCTTATGGATTATAAAGCTCAATAATAAGAAAAAGTATTAGAAATTCATAATATATTAAAAATTAATAAATTCCATAATTTTTTTCGAAGTACGTTTTTTGTTAAGGAAAGAAAAGCAGAATTTAATGAAAGAATTAAATGAAAGAATGAAGTTTTATTGTAAATTGAATTACTGTATTTTTTCGCTTGCAAAACGTTTCTTTTTAGAACGAATATTTACGTTTGATTAAAGTTGACCAATAAAACAATATACTTTTATTACAGGGTGGTACCGTCATCGGCTCGGCTCGATGCATGGACTTCAAAGAGCGCGAAGGCAGGAAGAAGGCAGCCAAGAATTTGGTTACACGCGGTATATCCAACTTATGTGTCATTGGAGGAGACGGTTCTCTCACTGGTGCCAATCTCTTCAAAGAGGAATGGTCTGATCTCTTGAAAGAGTTGGTTAAAGATGGTAATGAATTTGACAATACTTAAACTAAATGATAGAAGAGTAGCTTTGCGATAAAATTATTTATTTTAATTTATTCTGTAAAACGTAACAGGTATAAAAGAGCAGTATATCTAGATAGCATGATTAAAGCGATAATTTAAATCCAAAATTAGTCACAGAAATTGACTAATAACGTGTTTTTTAATTTAAAAAAATAATTCGTCCCTTGACCAAATCAAACACGGAATAAAAAAAAATGCCGAGCTCGATTTATAAGTAAACTACAATTTTTATATTGATAATTGAATAAAGGCCGTGGCAAATAATAAAAAAGCTCTCCAGTCATGGCCAGTAATAATGCTGAAACAAATTTAAGGTCATAAATTTTACATAGAGTATATAGCGTACAGGGACATTTAATTTGGGAGCAAGTAGATAATGGTTCTGATCCTTGTAATGTATATATAGGTCAGAAATTCAATTATAATTTATGTAATTTCAGTCTATTGATATTTTTTTGGGAGGAGTTGCATAATACTTAGGTACTGTTTGGTGACGTTCCGATAATTTCTCAAAGAAATAATAAAATAGTTCTGTTGAATGAAATAGTAATAAAAAATGAAAATTAACACCTAAATTAAAATATAGTTTCCATAAAGTTATAAAAGAGAAGTAAAAATATTTAATTATATATCATTAAATGAACTTGAAGTATATTCTTCTTAATGGGTAGTTTTTTTTCTCAACCAATCTAGCTCACTTAATTTTTTACATTTTCCAACACACTGTTTACCACCGACGTTAAGATACAATTCAACACAATTTCCAGTCAATAAGCAGACAATAATGCATTCGAACTGATCGATAAAATGCTTCTACGAGCTGAGCTAATAAAAAAAGCGTAGGTTCAATGTAAACAACCCGTTACAGGTGTAATCACGGCGGAGCAATGCGACAAGTACACCCACCTTCATATTGTGGGTATGGTCGGCTCGATCGACAACGACTTCTGCGGTACAGACATGACGATTGGTACCGACACAGCTCTGCACAGAATCATCGAGAGCATCGATGCCATCGTCAGTACCGCTTATTCGCATCAACGTACCTTCATTATGGAAGTCATGGGTCGTCATTGTGGGTAAGGAACAATTGAACAAAGCATCTATGATTAACCTGAATTGTACGTTCATATACGTACTGTGTGTATATACTGAGTACGTATACGATTGTTATCTTAAGTGACTAGACGTTTTTTAAACACACAAGTTTTTTTGTTCGGAGAGATATAGCTGTGCTCATTAACTCCACGAGTTTTTTGCACTTTGATCAGTGAACTTTAAGTTTTACTATGAGAGCTATTTAAGAGACTGCTATTTTCCTTGTAATAGTGATATTGCATATGTATATATATATAGATTTACTCGATTCAACCTGATCTATAATTATAGAAATTTGAAATCATGAATCATATACCCGAATCATATACCTGTTGTTTCTGCAGTTTAAAGGCTGCTTTTCTTCATTCCTTGCTTTCTAATCCAAGTTTTTTGAAGGAATCCGTATTTTTCGTTGCAGAAATTATTGAAATGGTATAAGCGCGTAAATAAATTTCCTACAATTACGTAGCTACTGTTATAATATCAAGGTAAACATAATTAAATACGGACGGAAACAATGTTTTTGTAACTACACTTATAATTCCTATTTTAAAAAAGTTAAAGTGGTTCACGCTATTTAAAATCTGTATTTAGCAATTATATATTTTAGAAAATTAATTTTTTGTTACAATTATACAACATAAAGCGTACATGAATTTCTTGTGTGTTTATGCAACGTACTACGTCTCATTCGGCTATATATATATATATAATTGATGACAAATACTCGACGATGCGTGTTCTGTTTTAAGTTTCCCTTTTATCGGATTGAAATAAATATAAGTACTTATGGGAAAAGTTAGTCGAGTAGAGAAAAGAAAAAGAAATCACATAGAATTGCCTGAAGCATGATCGCGATCTGGAGTGGAAAAGCAGCTTTATTAAAATGAACATTTTGGGGTATAATATAGGTACCTGGCGATCGTAGGCGCATTAGCCGCGGAGGCGGACTACGTATTCTTCCCGGAAAGTCCACCTCCGGTCGACTGGCCTGAGAAACTTTGCAAAAAGTTGGAGCAGGCATGTCACATGAATTTATTTTATTTTCTACAAGATTTTTCTGTATATCTTTTTGATTCTCCTGCCCCGCTCCGACCCCCCCCCCCTTTTTTTCTCTCTTTGCTCACACTTACTCCCCCTTATCTCAACCTCATTGCGATTGCATTAGGTGAAGATAACCCACCAACCCCACGTGCTGTCACTGTGTTTATTTTTTCTAAATGTATACTAACTTCAATTGTGAGTTTTTTTTTTGTTGTCGAACAATATAGGAAAAAAGTTTGGTACTCATGCGTTTGGCAGATCTATTACGACAAAGTAATGATGTGAAAATGTATCAACGTACAGTTTGTCTCAAGTCACTTGTTTGTAATTATTTATACATAAACTTTTTTCCGGCAATGTTAGGTTTGCGTTTTCTACCCTTAATAAAAAAAAATGACAACCTTTTTTGTGTTGTGTATATAGAATAGAGTAAGCAATGATTGTTATGATGAAAGACACGAGTGCATCTAATAAGTAACTACAGCAAAATTGAGTCAGAAGTGAAGAAACGAAAGAAAAAAGTATATCAGAATCCTCTTCATTGGTCATTAAAATTTACTTTCTTTATTTTTCACGATTCAGTTTCTTTTTTCCATCATCATCCTGCCTTGTGAGTTAGCCAGGAATGTTTCGACCATTGGAAATCGCGCTAATTTCTATTAATTGCTAGAATCGCTAGAGTGTATAAAGACTGGTATCAATTTCGGCGTAGTTGATTCAATCATTTGTAATATCTCATGCACGTCTATCGGTTAGAACTTTGTACATTGTTCCTGATAATGAAAAGAGGTTGGACTGTTTATAGCATAATATGTATACCGCAATTCATGAAGTAAAGAACATGTACGCATATGACAATAATAATAATAATAATAATAATATTAATAATAATAATAATCATAATCATAATAATAGTAATAAGCAAGTTGAAGTAGCTGCTACAGCGCCGAAGCTTAAGTCGAGAGTCATTAAATGTAGTTCTGTATACTTTTGGAGCTCGATATCCGATTCGATGACGAGTGTCGTTACGCTTGTTCTCGTTTCCTGTCTATCTCTTGGTTTTTTTATTTTTATTTACGGCCAGCCACGGAAATAAAGTAAACTATCAAAGTAGGAATTGGCGCGCTTTCATTCAGTTGGGTCTTAACGTTGCAGCTATCTGGCTCTGGTGGCAGCTATATGTAGCGAAGCTGACTATGTCTTCATCCCAGAATGGCCGCCGGAGCGGGATTGGCCGAACAAACTCTGCAAAAAGTTGATTCAGGTTCGCTAAATAGACATATTTTTTTTTCTTTTTTTTCTCTCTCTTTTCCCCCTCTCTATCTCTCTCTCTCTTTCTATCTCTGTCTCTGTCTCTGCCTCTCTGTCTCTATATCTCTATACTTTTCTATATCCCTCCTTCGCATCTTCACACATTACACCATTAGACAGTAATACGCTGAGCAATTGTTATGTAGGTTGTCGAGAGTGTACAGTATATTTTTTGCTTTTAATGCTTGTTTACATATATAGATAATTTTTTTTTCATTGTTTTTCAGCCGAGTGTTAATTGTTGTATATATATATATTTTTGTGAATATATATTTGTCAAATATAGAGGCTTAACAGAGCCAGGCATGGGCAAAACAATTTTATTTACCGCGTTAGACTGCAGTTCGAACGACTAAAGTGTAAGAATCGAATTATTGTTTATATCATCATTTAGGATGAAAAACTAGTCGATCTGAGTAACAGCTACACAAAAGTTACGTTTTATTCATCATTTTATTATTCTTTGCTACAATTTTATATAGGCTTTCTAGTTAGCGAAAGTTAGAAGTTTCATTAAGGGGATGCAGTAGCGACAAACGTGCTTTTTGTTTCGCTGATATCTTTTTCTATTTACAACGAAAATTAATATTTGGACTTGAGCGGCGTAGTGCTCGATACAATGAATCGTCCTGTGCTAGCTGAAGTCGATCTGATTTTTCGTTTTTCCTATTAATTGGAACTAGTAAGACGCGTTTTCGTATTGACAGCTAACCTCAAAATTACGGTTATATGTATATGTGTTTATAACTTTTAATATTTATAATTTTGCGTAATATCGGGACTTGGCCGGCGTAGTACCCGTTGCTATTAATCATTTTATGCAAGATGGGGCTTATGTGATTTATCGTTTTTTAAATTAACTGGAACATAGAAATAGATCGAACAGCCTGAGGAGGGGGGACGCTACTGCTTCCCCTTAAAAGTATTTTACATTTAAAACGTATGGATCCAGGTATGGTTCGTGCTGTGCTTCTTTTAAATAAAGCTCACTTTAAAGAATTTATTAAACTAATTTGTCTAAGCATGTTCAATTATTATTTGTAGCATTGAAAAAGAAGAAACATTAAGCAAGTGCACGTGTTTATAATATTTACCTATATTTATACAATGTGTTTGACTGCGGCATATTTTCTGCTCACTAGAATTGCCCATGTCTGACACAAGAATAAAGTATACTTTCGTTGTCCTTCTTTTGTACAATAACTTTAATGCACTTCTAAGCTTTGACCATAGTCTCTTGGAGCGCTTGCGCTTCTAGTGCGCAACGCGCAGACGGACGAAGGTTGAGGAGGCCCGCGACTCATTGACCAACATTTTGTTGAATTCAGGAACGTCTAACTGGTCAGCGGCTCAACATTATCATCGTAGCGGAAGGCGCCGTCGACAGGAATGGCGATCCGATCACCGCTGAAAAGGTACGACAGGTCGTTGTCGATAAGCTGCAGCAGGACACCAGGATCACTGTTCTGGGTCACGTGCAGAGAGGCGGTAACCCATCAGCCTTCGATCGTGTTCTCGTAAGTCTGATCGATAAATCATTTGACATTTTTGATTTTCAAATTAAATTTTAAGCTCTTTCTTCTTATTGCGCCGGACATTTGTAAAAAGATTTGGTTTTGCAAATACTAGGTACCTATTTTTAAATGATTCCTGAACAAAAAATGTGTCTTTTTTTACATTCGTTTACAAAAAGTGATTTTTGATAGTAAAAGAGCGTTACCTGCAGCATATAAATACTTAGTGAAAAGTCCGGTTCATCTTGTTGCAGGGTTGTCGTATGGGTGCCGAGGCTGTGATGGCCTTAGTGGAAGCTACACCTGGAACAGAAGCCTGTGTAGTCACATTGGATGGAAATCAGGCCGTTAGATTGCCTTTGATGGAATGTGTGCGTCGAACGAAAGCCGTTGCCCAGGCTATGGCCGATAAAAATTGGGATCTCGCTGTACAGCTTCGTGGAAAGTAAGTTATTTTGCATAAAAATTAACTAAGAAGATAAAATATATTCATGGGACATGGTTAACGAATTAATCCTTACAGGGGTTTTGTACGAAACTTGGAAACCTATAAAATGTTGACACGTTTGAAGGCTCCCGTTGACGTCGATTCATCAAAGGTAACATATACGTTTAGTCATAAATGACCATTAATGTACTTTATTTACAGGTTTAACGTAAAAGTTAAGATACCGTTAAGGAGATAAATTGTTAATTTAAGATTATAGGTGTAAGTGTTTAAAACATAATGTTCCCTCTAGAAGCATATCTTTTGTTTTGAACCTGTACCTAATACATTAATATTAATTCATAAATAATAAATATACTTAAGATTTTATAAATAAAACATGTCACATAAACAAATATTTTATTTAATATTGCTTCAGGAGGGAGGTCATCCTGTGTTGACCAAGGTAAATAATCAATTCTTGAACAACGTTCCGAATAACAACACCGTAATATTATATTCCCTCCATTTGTTTTGTTCAAAAGTTTTTACCCTCCTAAAAATCTCGTAGTAGGTTTCCAATACTAATTCTTCGTTTTGTTACCCTTTTACAATAGCAATACACAATGTGTGGACAAGTAAGTTGTGAAACGTATCAAATTTATTGTTTATAGTTAGAAAATAGGAATGCCAATGCCATCATTTTCATGAGTGTTCGTATGTGAATAAGAACTGAACTCTTGTCTATCGAGATCGCATCTGTCAGACATATTTCAAAATGAAAATAGTTTATAGCTTTTCAAATATAGTTTTCAAATCCTTAATTTTTTTCAATAAATAAAACTACTTTTTGTAAATGAATGAATTTTTTTCAAATATTTTCTGTAATTATTTTATTTTTTAGTATTTCATACAGCTAAAATTTAATTCCTGTTTTGATAGATAATATTTTGTCTGTGGAGCTCATCAGTGTCTTATTTTACTAACAAAAGTGTGTGAAATATATGTCTGTATAAAATATCGAGTTGTATGTGTTAAATGTCAACTTGTATGCTGCGCCATTGCATGTAATCTCAGTAGTTAAGAGTTGAAGCGAAATAAAATACTTAATAATACCTACATCATTAAAAAAATGTTTTCGACCATTTGAACAGTTACCGAAAGCGATGGAGCTACAGGACGCTTGTACCACGTTTTACCATCTTTTATGTTGTTGTTTCTTTGAGTCACTAATCCAAGTATATCTGTGGATTATGTCTTAGTACAATGCAGGGTGGCTTTAATACAACCAATCCTATAGCTAAAACAATCCTTATCATTCATAATGTATATCGAAATATTTTGAAAACGATGGAAAAAAATGTTAATCATGCCATGTACCTTTTATATTTTCCAATTTACAGTATAGATTAGTTCCATTACAATCAATAAAACAATTCTTGTATCGTAATCGTGACTAACTGCCATAAAGACTATTCAGAAACTGATTTCATTTACTTTTTCGTTACATTGTAATATATTTCTTAAAATTGTCTTTTAATACTATATCTAGTATAATGCTTGAAGTGGAAAACTTGATAGGTGGATTGGAATCGATTGAAAAAGTTCTGCATTCTTTTAGCTACATAATCGTTAAGCATAATAATGTTTTCTATTTAGATCATGCAACTAGGTCTGCACGCTGCCTCTTGCTAGCACTTTGTACATGTCTAAAGAGGTCAGAAGCTAAACAAATTTGTCTGGTTACAGGATCATTATACATTGGCAGTAATGCACGTCGGTTCACCGTCTTGCGGTATGAATGCCGCGGTTCGATCCTTTGTGAGAAACTGCATTTATCGCGGAGACAAGGTATGTTCATTGACTGTCTCTGTGCTCTGTATTCGTAAAATCATTATTGAATCAATTATCTCTATTCTTTTGAGCGAAAATTAACAGCTAATCTAAATTTTATGCATCATAGGTATATGGTATTATGGACGGTGTATTGGGTCTGTCAACGGGCAAGTTAAAGCTCATGGATTGGCCGTCGGTAACTGGTTGGGTTGCCCAAGGTGGCGCATACCTTGGCACAAAAAGGGCTCCTCCAAAAGACGAGCAGTTGCCGCAAATCGCGCAAAAGCTAAAGGAATTCGGAATTCAAGCTCTTCTCATCATCGGAGGCTTTGAGGTAGGTTATAGATTCAAGTGAAATACAGGTTATTTTCAATTGCAAAGTTATAGAACGTTTGTTATATTATTGCATTACTTGCACTTTCTTCAAGGGACTGCAAACTGGTCTTAGCTTCTACAACGCCAGAGATCAATTCCCCGAGTTCCGCATCCCTATCGCTATGATTCCTGCCACTATCAGTAACAATGTTCCAGGAACCGAATTCTCATTGGGTTGCGACACAGCTCTCAACGAAATTACAGAGGTAAATTATTTATAGGTAACATTCGATCATAAATTCGTTTACATTATATTTAATCAAGTTTTGATTCGTTTATTTGAACAGATCTGTGACCGTATCAGGCAATCTGCTCAAGGAACAAAGCGCCGAGTCTTTATAATCGAAACGATGGGCGGCTATTGCGGCTACTTGGCTACCTTGGCTGGTTTGGCTGGTGGTGCTGATGCCGCTTACATTTTCGAGGAAAAGTTTAATATCAAGGATCTCAATCAAGACATTATTGCTATGGCGGCTAAAATGTCGGAAGGTGTACAGCGCGGTCTTATTCTACGAAACGAGAGCGCCAACTCGAACTACAACACCGAGTTCATGCAGAGGCTGTTCAGCGAGGAGGGCAAAGGACTTTTCAGTTGCAGAATGAACATTATTGGTCACATGCAACAGGGTGGCTCGCCAACACCCTTCGATCGTAATTTAGGCACGGAAAATTTATTTCATATTAATTATTAAACTTTAAAAATTTTTCAAAACTTGTTTATTCTTATATTTTTGAAAATAATTTCATGCTTTTCTAAAGAAAAATCTATACTTTCCATTAGGTACCAAAATGGGATCGAAGGCTGTAGAATGGTTTACGGAACAACTGAAGAAAAACACAATAGCCGATGGACAAACGATTTCAAACACTCCCGAAAGCGCTGTTATGTTGGGTATTGTCAGACGTCAGTACAGATTTACACCATTCACTAATCTTATCGACAATACCGATTTTGAGTAAGTGTTTCTGTCTTTTATAGTATTGATATTTGAAAAAGGACAATTTTATTTGCAAGCTCTTTAAAATAAAGAATTAATTTTAAAAAATATACATTAATTTTATTTTAAAAATAGACTCTGAGATTACGGAAATAATGATATTATGAAATACATAAAAATATATAAATAATGAAAGTAAATTATGTTTTCTCAAATTATATATTTAATTTTCCACAGGCATAGAATTCCCAATTATCAGTGGTGGATGAAGCTGCGCCCGCTACTCAAAGTTTTGGCGAAGCACGAGTCTACGTACGAGGAGGAAGGTCTCTACATCACGGTCGAGGAGATGGACAAGAATAACGACGCGCCGCTGGTTTAAGCATGTCGTGATATAACAAATTTCTAGGCAGTATTCCGTTTTACTCTCTCTTTTTCTCTTTACTTTTATTAACGTTGCTCGTTCGTTTTGCAAAAAAAAACTTAAAAAGGAAATGAAATCCCGCGAATATCGAAAAAGGCTAAATATTATTAACTAATATATAACATGAAAGGAAAACAAATAACCAGAAGAATAAGTCAGCCACGGCTTTGCACGTACACTTTTCCAGATGTCGTTGTTGCTCCATGCTGATCACATGTGCACACGACGAAGAGCTGGTCACTTCGTTCTCCGTCGGAATGCGACAAAGCGCAAACAAAATCAATTCAATAAAAAGCTAAACAATAATGTACTATGTTGCATACTTTAGAGCAAGATAAATGAAAAGTACAGATATCATGCACTGCACCGCTTTGTTCGATGAAAAAAATAAAAGATAAAAATTAAATAATGTTGCGTAGCAGCGAGAAAAGTAGCAAAGTCGAATTTTCGAAGCGAGGATGTGAGTCCTCGCGTTCGGGCGTGTCACGGATAAAGTTACTTATAGACGAATTAATTGTGCCCATAATCACCTTCGGGGACGCGCTCGTACGTACTGTTGGTAAATACATTGAATGTATATTTTCAAGTGTGACTAGCAAATCATGTATTTTTATTAATAAGTAGATTAATTTTATGTCGGCGTTAGCCTTGTATACAAAGTTTACGGAAGTGGCAAGCAGGTCGATTCTTTCAGATCGAACAGTATTACGAAGAGTTTGGGACATTTTATAAAACGATTATTTTTTATTTTAATTTTACTATGAATTCACAGAATTTATTGCAGTACAAAACGACAATAATTTTATGATTTATTCGTTTTAATTTGTTTTGATGCAACATATTTATTTATAAAATTATTAAACACATGAATGTTTTTTTATTAAAATATTACCGAAACTTTTTGTAGAATACATTATTTGTAATATATTTGAGGTTTTTTGAAACGACTTTGTTGATTTTTTGTCACGCGGAAAAGTTCGATCAATGAATCTTGACTTTTGCATTGCTCTTGATAAACAAATAGATAAATATAGACGCGCACTTGGCCCTGCGAGACAGTGGCCTTGTCCCCGAAGGGACGAATAAAGATGCAAAGCAGCTGGCAACGAAACAAAAAATGTTGGTCAGGTCACCTATCGCATACATGTATGTACATCGGCGTTTCGTAAAGCGAAAACAAAAAAACTATCACAATCCTCCCTTTTTAGCGTTTTTGAGTGGCTTCGAGGCTATAAAAGGCTATTTGGAGAAATATACTTGTCTACCTCAGAAAGTCGGCTAATCAATGCGATCGTCAAGGCAAAATGCGCGGCTCTCGGGTAGATCCCGGGGTAAACACAGGAAGCCGGCTTGTGCCGTCGATTGCGCGTACTTTTCCTAAACAGAAAAATACAATTAATGCTGTGCTGATAATGTTTATTTTTTTCGATGATTGTAAAATTATTCAAGATGACGCAAGTTGTTCTTGCTCTAAACTGTTTGCGCCTTCTCTCTATCTTTTTCTCTGATTTTTATTCAGAAAATTTCTCTCAAAAGTTCAAAGCTTCTTTTGGTGAAATATATATTCCGACGAGATAGTAATAAATGATATACAAAGTAAAGGCATCTGTTATAGTATTCCATTATTACAAAATTTGTAACACAAAATTGAAGATTCAAAGAATTTTTTCACACAAATTCCCCCACTAGAAAGATGAGAGAGAAGAGAGAAAGCGAAAGCTCGTAAATCTCGAATTTAGACGAATCCCGTGTTCAATGTGTCGTTTTTTCCTGTGTCGTACACTAGAAAATTCGTGCCCGCAAGCCCGTTCGTTCATTCGCACGCTCGGCGAAATAAAAATAAAAACAAAAGCTAAAAAGAAAAAACCGTTACCCAATAGCAGACGTAACTAATCGAATGAGAAACAGATTAGTTGAGTGTAGCGTATTCTCAGAATTTCGCAATCTCGTTCATTAAAAATTGCATTGTCTAAAACAATAATAACCGTACTTGATTCCAAATTAGAACTTGGAACGAAAGATTCTGTTAAATAAAAACTAAATGAAGAATGACTATAAACGAATGTTCATAAATTATTATAATCATTGTAAATTTTATGCAAAAAACACCGTTAAAAATGATGGAAATGTTATTGATGTACCATCTACGATTTATATGATTGTTTTCAATATGACGTGTACAATTAATTCGTGACTTTTCCTAGTTAGGGAATTGCACGAAAATTTGGAATCTAATGCTTTCATTTTAATGATAAGAAAAGAAAATGTAGTAGTATGTTAGTAGTAAAGTCGAGGCTACATATAATGATATTCTTATTGTATACATAGTAACTTTTAGTAGCTTCCACCGTTTTGATGAATAAAAATTGCATTTGAATTCTGTAATAATATATTGTTAACGATAACTACTTAAATTAGTCTAATTTTCGTGCACATCCTAAACATTTCCAAAAACATTTCAACTCTCAAATCCATAAATCATATAAATTAAAATCCATAAAATAATAATTTAATGAAGAACATATGCGAAAACATATCATTTTATTTGAAACGATTGCAAAATTTCTCTTATTGCATTATTGAAAACTCGTCATCGAAAATCCGATTAGATGGTGCGCAAGACTTTTTCCTCCGAGTAACTATATGATAATGAAAAAAAAACGACGTGACTCCTATATCGTATACTATACAATGTACGTACGTACACACACTAGTGCCGCGACACGTGGATAGATGGACTTAGAGAGCGTTTAGAAAAAAAAATATAAAGAGGAGAGAAATTGAAGGCGCGAGGCTCGATATCGCGTCTGGCGAAAGGACGAGTGCCGATGTTATATAGATATACATATACCAACATATATATTTTTAATTCAATTTCCGTGAGTCGCGTCTCTCGTCCATGCGAAGCGAACATTTTCGTTTGCCTCCGTCTCGGTCCCGGTATCCGGTCACATTTTCGTCAATCGAGATAGAGTGAGAGAGAGAGAGAGAGGGAGAGAGAGATTGTGACGCAAAGGGCGTGATTACCGTGTGCTATCTAAAATTTTCTGGAGTGAAATTTCACTTTAGCCGGTAAATTTAGAATCGAAACTAAAGCTTACTGTTTAAAGGTCACTGTGGTATTTAAAGCTTCTTTAGTCGGATTGATGAATATGCACATAAGAATTATTTTTTTTATTAATTTTCTCACTATACACGTTATTAGTAATGTAGAAGAAAAGATTTTTCACTCACTCGAAAATAAATTTGTGTCATGTTCCTGTTCCGTAAAGTAAAATTTCATTCTACTGAATTTCAGAAAGCGTAGCGTTTTATGGGATGTACGCTAATTTAAGGAGCGAAAGATATTTAATGATGAAAATGATGTACATGGGGCTCGGCTTGATGTCGTTGCTACAAAGATTATAAAAAAAAATGTTAGTTTCGTGTCGTGCAAATAAATTATGTCTTATAAGCTTTTCTCTTTTTCCTACACCTGTGATCCTTTGAAATTCCGAAGCGTTGAAAACGTGTCCTTTAATGTAAGAGTCATGCACGGTAAGTTTAATTTATAATCCATCAATTTTTTTACGAACGATGTTTTCATTTTACGATTTTCTTATGCCCAATGGTGCATTTGAACATTATTCGTTACAATTTCGTGTACATGTACAGAATTAAACTTTATCTTTTTGGAAAACTCGTTGATGTTCTGTAACTATTATTTTAAATATTATCCAAGTTTCGGTGAAAACTTTCAGTACCTACAATTTAGGAAACTGCGAACATGTGAGATAAAGGGAAAAAGTTTAAAACCAGTTTATCGTTAGAATGCTATGTTAGAAAACTTAAATTGTTAGAATAAGTGAATACAAGTTATAGGGAGAAAAGTATAAGGCGTAAACGAAAATTTGAAAAAGAAAACGATCGAGTTTTTTGGAGACCGCGCTCCAAGAGTAAATTTCAGCGTAACAAGAAATCACCGAAACTTCTTGGCCCATATAAGTGGAGAGGCGGAAAAATAAAGGGGGAAAAAACGGGACGAAGAAGCTCGAAGCTTCCAATAATCGTTTCTTGTTGTTGTCGAATAGGATAAAAGTATGACGATTCGCGCGTCGATTTCCCAAACTAATCGACCTGAAAACCTTTACCGCTGACTTTTCCACGTCGCCAGTCGGGAAACTCGCTATCTCTTGGGCAAAGACCCAACAAAAACAGAGATACACTCGTATAGATGTCACACGTGTGCGCAGAGCACTGCAACCGAGGAAAGGGAAACGAAAGCTGAAAAAAGAAGACATCTGAAGGTCTTGAATCGAGGGGAACTTGGGAGCAGAGAGAGAGAGAGAGAGAGAGAGAGAGAGAGAGAGAGAGAGAGAGAATGCGAAAGAGACAATGCGAACTGCGAAAAGTAGTTGCACTTTTTCTCTTATTTCTCTTCTCTGAGAAATGGAAAAGATTTAATGTCCTATGTGTGTATTTCTTTAATATTTGCTTTTCAGACTCTTTTTAGTTTTTAAAGCCTTTATTCATTATATAAAGAATATTTGACTCCCATTGACGCTAACAAGAGTTGAGCAGAATTAAGTAGTTAGTAGATATATCCGTTAATGGTCAGACGATTAAGTAAGAGAATAAACACGACGAAGATCACGTTTTAAACATTTAAGATGACACAGTTCGACTAATAGAATATAAAGATATATAATTAAACTCTTTATTACAAGTATATCTACGTTTAAACAATTATGCCTGGGATTTATTTGTTGATTGTTTGGTTTAACAATTCGGTCAATTGAGTTTTAAAGCTCTGAATATTTTTCATACCAGCGGTAGAAATACTAATATTTAGTACTTATTTAAGGAATTGTTTGATTATCGATATATTTTAAAACTTGCACGCGGACTTTACATTATGCGGGAACGCATAAGCTGCAAATGTTTTGAAAACGGATCGAGCTGCAGCAGCATTAGGAGCAAAGAAGGCAATTCCATTTGGTACAATGCACCGAAATCAATGAATCTCTGATCGATTTTGAGATTCATCGAATTCGCGCGGCTCTCCGCCTCCTTCCTCCCCCCCACCCCTTGTACGAAGTGGAAGCGAGAGACGGAGACTCGACTGGAAATTGAAGCGGAATCTCGTACGACGTCGACGACTTCGTACCGGAGGGGGAAAAGAAAACGCGGACTCTCGAGTACGCGTGCAGCCACTCAAACTCTTCTCTCCCTCTATGCTTTTTCGCTCTCCTACTCCGCACGTGCAGATATGAACTTGATTTTGCCACTGGGCTTTCTGCGTTTTTCAACTTTTAAATGCGCCATCGTACAGCACGTACTGACTGCACCGATATACCGACACGACAATAAAAACCATTCCTTTTGTATCAAGAGGATAATTTATTTCTCTAGTCGAGGGTTTGAAGAGATTTTTTTATTACAGATGCTGCAGCATGATATGAATTCAATGATATTAAGAAGGTTGGTCGATATGGTATACTATATGTCAAAGTCGGTACCGTTTGTTTGTTGTGGTCGAGCGATAGACGTTGGATCGCGAAGCTTCGAGAGGCCGCAGCCGTACGTCATTCCTCGCGCGACGCGCCAACATTGAGCATTGCCGGAAAGTGTTGTTTTCCCTCGATTATTCCACGCGTTCTTGTGCGGGAGCCGTTATATTGTGTAATTTGAATAAATCGCGTTTGTGTTCTTGTATCGTATTCCAGTGAGTTATTATCCTTCCACGCATGTTCATGCTGTCCCTATCCTCGAGGTACGGGTCGAGCCCCAGTAATAATAATCCTAACGCGTTAGTGGAAAGTACTGTGTTTTAACATATGTATATACGTGAGTAATTGGTACAACACAAAAATCAGCTGGCT
This sequence comes from Megastigmus dorsalis, assembly GCA_900490025.1. NCBI lineage: Eukaryota > Metazoa > Arthropoda > Insecta > Hymenoptera > Megastigmidae > Megastigmus > Megastigmus dorsalis. The sequence goes on from UELU01098649.1 coordinate 99,041, forward strand.
CTATTTTTATACGTATATAGCATTTTTGCAATTTTCCATTTCCAAAGTTATACAAATGTCGCAGCTGTTATGTAAATATTGATGTTGATATTTGATTTTAAATGAGTATCGAGCATTCAATCAATAGTCAGAATTTATATGATAAAGCGCAAAATTCAATGTGGAAGAATCCAATTTTATGAAGATTTAATGGATCTTGAGATCCTGTTTAAAAATTAGTTAATTAACTTCCTCTGCACAGGTAAGATTTTACAACAATATTAAGGAGGGTTATTGGGTAGAATATATTGTAATCCAGAGATTATAAGTATGCAAGTATAATTGGTTCGAAAAAGTCGTTTAATTAAATTACTCCATCTCTTTTGTTAAGTATTATTCAAGTTTTAACGCGGATCCTTTCGCGCTGCATATGCATAAAATTCCGGGATTTTCTCAACTGCACAATCTTATTTTTTGGTAGTTTTTCCTCAGAAAATATAAAAAGATATAAAATAAGTTTTGAAGTCGTGATTTCGTCCCTTCCGGAAAGAAACTCCCGGCTCGAGTACAATTTTATACTTTCAGCTGAAATCCGAAGTGCTACTTTTGGGATTTATACGGTACTGAATTTTGGATAAGCGTAAGCGAAATCACACTCGAGCTAAAAGTTCCTTCTCGTAAAGGCTAATTCGTCGATTCATCGAAAATTTTTTTAACATCTACCTCGCACGGAAAATCTCGGTCGCATCACGAATTCCCTAGTAAATCGCGATAATTCAAGCAAATAAATGTACAAGAAAAATAGTCCGCGCGAAAGAGGCGAAAGAGAGAAAGAACGAGAGAAAGAACGAGAGAGAAGTAAAAATTGAGAGGTCGGAGCCTTGAGAAAGAGCCGAAAGAGCCGACGGAATTGAATACAAGAGCAAAGCGGGAGAGAGAAAGAGAGAGAAATTCAAGGGTGCAGAGCGCATATACGAGCAGTTGAGAAACTTGAAGAGAAAGACAATAGAGGGTTGAAAATTGCGAATGAAAAAATGAAAGGTGTGTACACATGGTATAGACGCACAATCGTTAGACTGAGAATCGAGAATGAACGGGCGACGTAATTTTCGAGCTCCCGGAAAGAGGAAAGGGAATGAGAGAGCGAGAGAGAGAGAGAGAGAGAGAGAGAGAGAGAGAGAGAGCGAAAAATGTTATACATACAGAAAAGATAAATCGAGGCTCGTCTTTTTCGTTCTATACGGATTGTTTTCTTTTTTTGTCCGCCTCGCAAATAGCAGGTGGAAAAGGAGCGAACGCGAGCCAAGCGTATATACGAAAGTGCAGGAGTCGCATCACCGCGCGCAACTGAGCGATGATGAATTTTGCAGATGGGCGAGAGACGCTCGCACTCGTAGCTATGTGTATACCTTCAAATTGTGTCTCGTATAAACTCTTCTACATTCTCTCTCTCTCTCTCTCTCTCTCTCTCGCGACTCGTGAATTTTTGCTGGCCGCGAGTGTTGCTCGTCGGGTCGCCTGTTCTCGATTAATTATGAATTCCCATCGGAAGTTTTTGTCGGCTGGACATTTCGGGTGGAGGCGCAGACTTCCCGTGACTACCTATTCATATATAGACTTGCTGCAGGTATATGACATACCGTGCATCATCCTTTACAGAGTATTATTCGTTCTGCAGAATTATGAATCAGTTAAGCTTTGTCAACGTATCGACTCGATGCTATTGAAATTCTATGTGCGTCTAAACTCGCTTTGGCCAGTCTGCACGAGCGCATGCAATAGGTATGCTGTCGGTCCAGTTCTTTTTTTTTTTTTATTTTTTTTTTATTCAAATTAAGTTTAACGATCAATCGACGTGAGCATGCAGCAGCAGCAGCAGTAGCAGAGGCGCATAGGTATGTGCAGTGCATCGGCGTTAAGCGGTCGTTCTCGCTCGGCTTTCACTGCGTCAATTCGAGAACTTGAGTGCAGGCGCCGCAACCGCGGGTTTCTGACTTTTCCAAGTATTTGACAAAAGGGGTTTTTTTTCTTTATGCGTCGAGTTGTTGGCGTTTGGCAGCTCATCGATCTGGCTTTTGAGATGTTTGCGAGATAGGAAAAGTGTCCGTAACGCATGAAATTCATCTCATTTGTACTATTAATGATATACGTGCGTGTGTGTGTAATTATTACGATTACGCGAGACCAAGTTAAAATTATAGTTCGAAAATCTGACGATCATTGAATAGTTTCAAGTAGCAGTTACGCACGTCGATATGCGGGCACTCGATATACACAAATGTATCAGCGATGCACGCGTAAACAAAATATACAATAACTCGCTCGCGCCTTATCTCGACATGCGTTCGTTCATTATCGGTAAACAGACACCGATCGACACGCGCTTTCTCCTTCATATTATATAAATGCACTTGTTACGCGCGTTCCGCGAGTATCGTTTGAATCTAAATTTATTCCGATGTACGTGTAAGGTCGTGTGCGAGACATTTAGTTATACAAGGAAGAAAGGAAATAAGTGAATTCGATTCTCGGAAAAAACTGACTTTCGAAGTGCAGCTGTATAATATGGAAGCATAGTTTCTTTTCCAGCCCGGGACTGCTCAGTATTATTGTTGGCTCTATATACCCACATAAAGATATTCTAATTCGAAGAAAATGGTACGTATCGAAAAATGTCTCTCTTTATTTAAAAGCATGGGATTAGGGGGGTATAAAAGTGCAGATGTAGGAGGGAATCGATAGTCGAATAAAGTATAGGGAAGTATAAAGGCTCAGGGCGAAGAGCTAATGTACAAGGAGATCCATTGATTTTTGTCCGTTATAGAAGGGACGGGGGACGGGGGGGGGGGGTGATGCAGATTTTCCCTTTTTTCCCCCCTAATACTCATAGCAGTCGGTTTCACTCGGTTGGCCCGAGTACATACACAGATACAATCCCGCTGTGCTCACAGCTGCATCAGCTGTGCGTAGCTCGCCGTCGGTGGTCGGGCGTCGCGTCTATACCTATAGGGGGGTGTCAGGAATCACGAGCAAAGGCAGTGTACCGTAGCTGTAGTATCAGCGGCGGCGGCGGCGGCGGCGCTAGTTCAGCGGTGGTGGGCGTGGTGGCGTGGCGATACGCGGCTACGGCGCTTGCGAGGGCAGTTCGTGGCGGCGCGCACGCGCCGACTGGCTCCGCCGGTGCACTATGAGCCAACGGCACCAAGCTCCAGAGGCAGTTTGGCCCTTTGTGCTAGGCCAGATAGGTGCGAGCACGCGCCCACGCACCGGCTTTCGCTCACACCCCGTGCGCCCGACTGACACACACACACACGCACACGCACACAGCGCGCGCGCGCACACAGGTACGCACACCTGCATTCTGGCTCTGTACCTCCTAGCATACGCACCGCGAGAGAGACACACCGTGACACCTACGAGCCGAGATACATACGGAGAAGCTTTCTATGGGTGCGCTTTTGCTTTTGTTAACGCGGCGGGGCTCGAGGATGTTGTCGGGGAGCAGCGGCGTGTCCTGGAAAGGTGCAGCTAACAGTGAATAGAGGCCGGGAAGGGCCAGACCAGTGCGTGTGTCGTGCCGTCTACACACATCCACATACATACATATATACAGATATATACGCGTATAGGGTGCGCTCTCTCTCTCTCTCTCTCTCTCTCTCTCTCTCTCTGTCTGTGCGTCCGTCTTTGTCGTCGCCCTAGCAGGAGGTTACGAGGCCAGCGGGACGTAGTTCAGTTCTGTGGGGTGTTGCCGAATACGGAGCACACACGCGCGCTCTCCCTACTGCTACTACTACTACTGCTCCTCCTCCTTCATCCTCCTTCCTTCTCCTTCTCCTCCCCTTCTTCTTTCTCTTCTTCTTCTTCTTCTTCCTGTACTTCCTACTCTCGTTGCCGCCGCGGCCGCAGTCGTCGCGAGTGAGTGTATACGGTGGGGGGTGAAAAAGTGCGAAGGATCTTTGCGCTGTTAACTTGTGCAGCAGCTGCACAGTGAGGAGAGGAGAGCTGATACTCGACTGAGAGCGGCGAGAGGATGAAGGTGCAGAGCCACCGCGGCGGAGAGTCGGCTAGCCGCGAGGACGGCCCAGGAAGCCCCGGCGAAGCTCACCACCTCCTGCAAGCCCCGCGGACAATTCGATTCGTCGAGATCCTCGAGCCTCGTAAGTCCTTCCGCTGCTGCTGCTGCTGCATTCTATAATCCCATATAGCTCCTTTTCGCTTTTCGCGCTCGATCCGTCTCCGGGGGCTTTTATTTTCTTTTGCCCCATCCAAGCCATCTCTGTGCGCGTATCAGTGTGCCTTAGTGTGTGCAGTCAGTGTGTGTATGTGTGTGTGGCCATGAAAACGATGATGATGCCTACGGTGGTAGAAAAATAATCGATCCTGCACGTGACAGCATCTCCCTTGCTCTCTCTCTCTCTCTCTCTCTCTCTCTCTCTCTCTCTCTCTCTCTCTCTCCCGCTCTCGTATACTCGTCGAGATGGGAACCTTGACGAGGCTCCGTATACCCGTGCCTCCCTCGATTTCTATGCTAAATGAAAAAGGAGCGCGATCCGCTTTTATTTTGGTTATACATTATGCCAGAGGATGCCGCCGCCGCCGCCGTTCAATGGAACACTATGACAGTATGATCATTTAATTGCGTTGGGCTAAGTATATATTGACGCGGCTAATCGATTCGCCGAGGCTTTTAAAAGCATTAAAAATGCACCGACTCGATCGCTAATGATGCGTAATTGAACAATAGATCGAATTAAGCTCTCTTCTTCTCTCTCTCTCTCTCTCTCTCTCTCTCATTGTGCGCCAAGCCGCCACTGCTTTCGTTTATTATAAAGAAAACGCACTGCAATAATGCACCTTTTTGTTTACGGCGGCGTACAATAAATACGTGTAGCCGAGCTGTTCCAAGGGGGCAGCGGTGATCGATACTCGGCTTTTCCCGTTGGTAAACATTGAATTATGAATTATAACGAGCCGCGCTCTTCTCCCTTTTTTCTTCTCTCTCTCGCTCTCTCTCTCTCTCTCTCTCTCTCTCTATCCGCGCATATCCTGCAAACTGTTTCGCCGTAGCAGCGAACGTCTAAATTCGTTTTAATTATGCTTAACCCGAGCGCGCGTGCAAGCGAGAGAGAGAGAGAGAGACTGAGTAAACAGGCGCAAAGATTAAACGTCGGTTAGGTTGAGACTAATAACCAACTATGCGCGAGGCTCGTCGAGAGAGAGAGAGAGAGAGAGAGAGAGCTACATTGACGGATCGCAAATTGAAGCTTTTCAATAAAAAGTTTCGCAGCTGTTGCGATGCGTGGCCGCCGCCGCGCGTGTAATATTGTAACAAAAGTTAACTTTCCCGGGCGAAAAAGTAAATAGGAAAATTCGAGCTTATACCGAGAGCTGTAATGCATCGAGTGCCGATCGCGAATGAAACGGGAGAAATAAAGCAGCGAATTCAAATCGATGCACCGCGCTGCATGGGTAAAATACTTGAATCCCAACGACGTATAAGCTAATTGGAATGTACTTGTCATCGCTTAATCAGCCAAAGCTCTTATTTGGTACAGGCTAAATTATAATGAAAATGCGTCGATTCGATGCGCTCGCAGTGTCCACGCGCGTAGAATATTTTATTATTTAAATAGATATACACATATGTATATATATGTATATGCGAATGCGTAAATTATGGTATTGCAGAACGTATGTTAAATATTTAAAAAAAGCACAGTGTATTATTTAGATAAAGAAAGGCAGTCTTTTTTTTAACGATGTATATGATTACTGTATAATAATTATACAATATAATTGAATGAAAAAGATACAATTGCGAGCTTTACGGTTTCAATGCTTTCTTTTCTATAAACTACAAACATATTGTTTAATGAGTCATATTGTTGGAATTTGAAGCGCTACTATAGCTTTGAATGACGGAGATCCTGGAAAGCTTGGAAACAAGTCGAGAGTAATTATAATTTCATGTCTTCCATTGCGTTCTTTTTCGCTACGCCACTTTATGTATAATAATAATAACTGCAACCGCATCATCTAATAAACTTCTCCGCAACGCAATTCCATTTACCAAAAAAGACTTTCATATTAACTAAAGTTTCACGAGAATAGGTACACGCTTTATACGTACAATATCGCAGTAGAATTATAATCAATAGTCGCAATCACGATCGGCAGGTACAATTTAAAATCACAGGCCAATCGAATCCAAGACTATCAAGTGACACTTGAGAACATTTGCTTGGCGCGATCGCAAATATACAATTCGCTCACGAGCGCTCAAACTCTTTTGTATACGTGTATATACTAAGGAGGGAGAGAGAGAGAGAGAGACGTAGTGCATGTGCGAGTATATATAAGAGCATCGCGATTATGTGCGTCGGCATATGCGTTGTATGTAGGCCGCGTATAGGTATGCACTCTCACGGCCTGTCTGCACTTCTCCTTATCTTACTTATTGTATACCTACGCGTTCATTGCCATGGTTTGTTAATTCCGTACCGCCGCGTATATACGAAGGAAAAATTGTCTGTTTATATCCATGATCAATAATGAAGCGTGGGTTGCTGTTTGTTTACATTAATGGAATACTATTGTACGTATTTAATTATAAATTAAAGTAATAATAAGCAAACCAAACTGCTGTCGAACCAAATAATCTCATTTTTTGTTTGATGAATTGCTAAACTAATAAAACGATACATCGATCGACAATAATTCATTTTGACACGCGAAGTAAGAACGTGCTTTCAGTTGTGCAGTGTCTAATATGCATTTGCTTATTTGATATTTGATTATTTGTCCGATAGCAGATTTATCGAGTTAACAATACAAACTTGAATGAATGAATCCTGGGGAAAGTTTGTTTCATTAGGTACCTTTGGGTAACTGACCGGTAACTGCGCGGACTATTGAGCTTCCACAACTAGTTACAGAAGCGAATTTCTGTTGGGCCGATCCACCGTCGTTATAAATAAATAACAAGCATGTTATATATATATATTTTCGCTGCAGATTTATCGCGAGACGCGTGTGTTTCTGGTCTAGTGCAATAAAATAATGAGCGGCTCGACTTGGGAAATGCACGACTGTTATTTCCAATAACTTTTACCTATATCATCGTTTACGCTCGCACTCCATTCAAATTGTTTATTGTAAACTAATATTTTGAAGAATACATTGGGTTATCAATTACCTATATAAAATCTTTTTGAAACCTTACCTATATTTTTTTTGAGGAATATAGAACAAATGTCGTTTGCAGTTAGAAAAATATTTGTTCCTTCAATGACTTAATATTACGTAAAACCTGTTCTTAATGTTATATTATAGATCTTAAACATTGTATATTAGTAAGAAAGTATCAAAAGTTTAATTTCATCGTTTTATTAATTTCACAAAATTGCAAAATGGTATAAAAATTTCATTTTTCTCATTTCTCCTGAAAAAGTCACAGGTGTCGCATGTCTCGAATGACCCAAGATTTCGCATACTAAATTTCATCTAAAATGTGCAAGTTAAATTTTGTTCGATTATCATAAGAATGTACCATCAAATGAGAGTGACTTATCGAAATTTGCGAAAACTTTTGCAGCATGTTGACACTGTGGATGAAAAAAAATAACGAACTTTCCACGAAATTTTAATGAATTCCGAAAATTCTCCTAAGAAGATTTTCCTCTGGAGGAAGAAGCGAACGAGATCAAGTTAAGTTGTGAGAAAATGTACAGCTATATTGAGTCCTCTCACGCTCAATAACACTAGTTCGTGTTAAAATCGTGCCGAACAACCTTGTCTCGTGTTATACAGTAGATTATTACACCGACATTTGAATTATCGCAGCGTGTCATCGACCGTCAATAATTTATTTCTTTATTCAACGAATACACAATAGTTTTTCTCACACTACATAATACTTTTGATTTATAATAGGTATAATAGGTGTAACACAATCACGATAATTACGTTAACCTTTTAGCATACGAACGCCTATAGCTATTAAAATTCTATCATACAGCTGTGAGGATGTAGATTAATGAGCGCCTTGTTTGTCGATTATAATTCGATACCAGAGTTTCAGATAAATTAACATAGAATATGTGTACTTTATTGATGAACAATTTAGCCCGTGTTTACCAATTCATCAAAACCCCTACAGGTATTATTAAAAAAGGATACTTGATTAAATGTATTCGAGATAATTAGATAAAATAATAGATACAATGATTATAATAATTATATTATTATATTATCTATTATCTATTATTATAATAATAGATAATAGATAATAGATAAAATGATTCTCCTGCAGACTAAGAGATTCTTCCTCTACAATCGGAATGGCCGTCTGCGAGCAATCCCATCACATCGCTATAGAACTGCATTAATCGTACACTCGAGCCTCTGCATTGTCGTAGTTAAATACGCGGTAAAAATCGAGTATTTCGCGGGATCCGCAATTAAAAACGAATGCCTCGCTTATGTACAAGTTGGCGACGAAATTCCCGAGCAATCCTCGATCATCAACGTGTGTCTCGCGCTCGCATTCCCCCCCCCCCCTTTTTTTCTCTTTTGTCGGAGTCTCGCATGCCCCAAGAAGAAATTCGTGGAAATCCGTAACTGGATAGACTCGGGCATCGATTTACACGCTTTCCACCGCCGAGAGCTCGACGCTCTTTTTTAAATTCTTAAATAGACCTTCTTTTACGGGGGAAGGGAATTCTTTTTATTCCACTCGCCGAGTTTTGCGCCGGAGCATAAATTAAAAAATTTATTTGAGGATTTTAATTTTTCATGAATGACCATCTTCATTCAATTTTGCGCGCTTTCATTCATCCATCTATATATGTAATAAGCTTATTTTCAGTGGGTTGGGAAAGAATTTTTTTCCTGCTTGTAAAAGAGACTCTCGCAAAAAAAAAGAATATTTTCATTTTTGTTCCCTTGGAAAGCAATTAGAAATTGTTCCGTACGAGGAGAAACGATAGTTTGTAAGTTTTCGTGGAGTGAGCTTCAATTTTTAAAACAGTTAGCCAAGTGTTACGTATGAAAACTAGTAAAGGTGTTTTTGTTACCGAGCAAACTAATATTAAATGGTCCGCGCTTTTTTACATGTTTATCGTTAAGACGTGAAAATAATCTAATTAAAGAAGTTAGGGGTTAAAATGAAATTTCACATTTTCCAAAAAAACTTGATTTGGTAAAGCACAGATTACTCTAACTTTTCAAGAAAAGAAGGGTTCTCTTAACCATTTCTTATGACTTGAAGTTTGTAAAAAATTAATGTAGTCAATGCCACGTAAATATCTTATCGCAAAGTTCTTTTTTCCGTATTCTCCACTCGAGAGTATCAAATCTTTAATCTATCCCAATGAATAGGTGAAAATTCGGGACTGACCAATCGCAGGATTACGTTAGAAGCCGCCATGGCTAAATAATCCCTCGTCGCAAGAAAAACCGAAAGATCGTGTAAAAAGCGCGGAGGAGCAACTGCAGGGGACGGCTCGAGTCAACATTCAACTTCAATTACGGCCTGGCTCGCGCCTTTTTTACGAGCCTCGTAACTCTTTCGATATGTACGGTTCGTATCGTAAGGCTCATATCGCGTCCTGCCGCGACATCGGACGTAAAACAGAGAGAGAGAGAGAGAGAGAGTAAGCAAAATTATAAAGCGCGCTAGATATAAGAGAAAGAGGGACAGACGGGGGATATACAAGTGTAAGAAGAAGAGAGAGAAAAAAAGGTCGTGGCCGGGGGTATATAATGCAAAAAGGAAAAAGGAAGCGAGAGATATTGCACTTTATCGGCCAGCCGTTCTCTCTCTCTCTCTGTTTTTTTTTCGTGCCGCTAGAACCACGAGAGACGAAGCAAAAGAGAGAGAGAGAGACAGAGAGGTCGCTGGGGTGTAAAATCCACGCTAGCGGAAGCTCCAACGCCGGCGAGATGCTATAGTACAACTACACAACACGGCTCTTCCTTCTCTCTCTTTTTTTCTCTCTCCCTGTCTATCTGCCTATATACACTTCTGTGTCATGTGTGTGTTTCATGTGTGTGTGCGAGTATCAGATGCCGGACAAAAGAGAGGAGAGAGAGAGAGAGAGAGAGAGGGAGGGAGGGAGGAAAAAAGAGAGCGCACTGGGGAATATGAGCTTGGCTAAATATTTTCGTCGGGATTGTTTGTAAATGCGCGCGGATGTATATTTTTCAGCGCATAGCTCGCTGGCTTTTTATCGGAATGAAATTCTCCTCTTGTCGCTGCGGTACCTCTCTCTCTCTCTCTCTCTCTCTCTGTGTGTGTGTGCGTGTCGTTTGTTGCGTTGGGGGCCCGTTGCGGGGTAGCAGATTTTTCTTGCGCCTTGCTTCGGTTCGCTGCTTCGAAGACGCGAGCCGCGAGTGGCGAAGGTGCAGACTCGCGAGTTATTGATGGATGAGCTACGGCCTTTTTTGCGGTGGCTTTCTTCGGAGAGTGGTTGCGGTGCTGTGCTCCGCTATCTTAAGAAAGCTGCTTGGGAGTGTGATTTTGTCCGACCCCTGCGGTCTTTCGCGCTTCTCTCTTTTCGCAGCTTCGTGCTCTTAAATGTTTCTTCGAGAATTTAGCGAGGGTCGCTTTCTTGTGCGGTACACTTCAAGTGCGCGGGAGAAAGTTCACTTTGAAAACTCGAGACGCGCAATTTACGTTGCTCGGTTGGTCCGTGATATATCCTCGATACATCGACGGTGCTTTAAATGATTATTGAGGGGGAAAACGGTGTTCAAGGTGATAATCACCTATTATCTATGACACTTTTCTAATAAAAATTTACGCTCAAGACATAAAAAACGTAAACTTGAAATAATCGATCGACCAGCTTGTTTGAAGGAAAAATGAATTTGCGCGGAATAAAATAATACCTAACTTATTATATAGTAATAGTAAATACATTAGCACTTTTCATGCTCATTATAAACAGAAAAACCCGTTAGCAGTTTGCTTCTTAATTTTATACTCTTAACGTGCAGAACAGGCACTTTTGCCTCTGCAATAATGAAATATTTAATGTTAATCTACATTTGATTCTTTAGTCTCGATAAAGAAATCGATTTTCTTTAACAATGCATGGACACGCTTTGCGATACTTATGCTCGACTAAATATATTACACATATAATTGAAAAAAAAAAATAGGTGGAAAAACAGGAGGCAGAAAAAAGGACGTGAATCGAGCAAAAATTGCGGCTATTATTCATTATCCCACATATATACGAGCGCATATATCGTTGGACATGTCGGGCAGAAACGTCTAAATTTTATAATAACAATGCGAGATGTCGAGCTGCAGCAGCTGCGGCTGTTTACCCACATCGGTTATTCAAATATGAAACAAATTATTTTTGGCTCCCTGACAAATGTTTAGAAAGATGTGGTCCTAGCGGCGAAAATAACATCTCTTTGTTTCCCCGCGTCCATTGACTTTTTGTCCCCAGTCCAAAATTAATTCTTTTTCATCGATGAATCTCCAAAGCTTCGCGTTACCAACTCTTAAAAGAATCATTGCGATCGATAAAGCTGCGCGCGTGCGCTTGATTTCCTGGATAAATCCGATAACGTGGAAATATTGGAAATCCAATTATTTTCCAAACATTTAGTTCGGCGAACTCAATCGATTCGCCAAGTTTCGACGGTTTTCAATTTTCAACGCTGTATACTTACAACGCGGCTCGACGTGCAACATCCCGTACGTGGCCCATTGTTATCGTACCATCGGTGCACAGCCGTTGTTCTGTACAGCCGAGGAAATAAGAGAAGCCGATGCATACATGCGTGCGTTATACGTGTCAGCTTTCAGGCATATTTCTTGTCCTCGATCATCGCTCTTCGAAAGCTTGTATGCACAATAGCTACAACTATGACTGGCTCTCCTGCTATATACATATATATACATTAGAATCATTGCACCGACTCAAGAGATGTGAAATATAAGTGTGCAGAAAGGAGCTTAACGATTGTATGTTGAAAGGGGCCCGAGGCGGGACGATCGGCTGCAGTTTAATGCCGCGTACAGAGCGAACATTTCGACGGGGGTTTTATCGAGGCGATACGCGCCTACCTGCCACGTTTTCGAATTCGTATATATAGGGATCTTATTTTCGGGAATGTCGCGCGAGCTCGCGGGATGGCGCGATTCGATACGGTTGCGGGAAAAGTCTGCGCTACTCGCCGCGCTGGGATTGTTGAGATATTCGATGGGAACTTTGTACCGAGTATTTTTCGGCTAATATGTAGGTTTGCCGAGCGATACGACGTTGGATCGAAAGACAAGGTTTTCGCAAACAAACGCAGTCTCGATGTCCTTACTTTTCCTACATACATAGAATTATTCTTATATATGTAAAAATTGCATTCATTCTTCATCTTTCTTCACTATAGTATATTACATACATTGCTATAGCCTGATATATTTATAAAGTCTATATACAGACAGCTAATGTCTTATTCAGCATCTCGAACAACAATGTTTCATAACATCATTTCATTGTACGCAAATAATTTCTCATTTCCCAGAACGCAACCCACTCGACCCTCAAATATAAACGTTATAAATCCAGTGAAACGTCGCGTCGCGGAAGTAATAGCAGCTGCATCAGGACTCTCCGATTTAGCATATGAGCGTATGATTCATGCATGCACCTCTCGAGTTTGTCTCGGCGTACTCGGAAAAATCTACTGACAGCGGTGGATGTTATATGCAGCCGGGGGGAGCTGTCGTATCGGTATAAGACAGCGACGGCGCGCATACGTTAAAAAGTGTGCGAGAGAGAGCGAGGCTCTGGCGCCCACACGCAGTAATGGGATTGAAAGTTGTCATTCAAACGCGTTATTCGATTTCCGCGCGTCGACGGCTTTTATTATATTCAATTTGATTACATCGGTCGGTCGTGCACTCGACGACTCTGGAATTTGAAATAAAAACTCCCCGGCTGCGTGTATTTTCCCTTTTCTTTTTCACCTTATTCTACTGCGTCTGTGGTACTATACAATGTTGAGCCCGCATATATATAGGTGTATTTTTGTGCATCGACTAAAGGAGCCCGGCATCTTTCTTTAATACCGATGCGCGGAATAAGTCGTTTATCTGGAGATTTATTCACGCGAACGGTCATTCAAGCCAGGATGGTCAGCAGATTCCATGAGGCATTAACGATCCAGTGCAGTATAAGGTGTGTACTCGAGAAGCGCACGCTCCGAGCGGCTAGTGCTGGATATGCTGTATGGGCAAGCGTAAATAAAGGAAGGACTGCGAACGCGTGCGGTATGTCTGTGCAGTGCAGTGTATTTGTGCAAATCCTGGCGCTGGTGTGCGGTGCGGATACCGACGAAATTAAAATTGATTTAGTACGCTTTAAAATCCAGGTAAATATTCTTCATCAGCTGTGGAACATCTACATATATATATAAAAACAGAATAAATATGAATTTGAGAAATAATCGTTGTATACTTATAACGATTGGGAAAATTTGTAAAAGTCGATGAATAAATTCATGCGATGTGTAGACTCTATCAATTTTTACCTTCGACTGCATTACGAGGAGAGGAATATTGCAGCGGAACTAATGATAATAATGGTTTTATCGATCATTCGCGAGATTCGCCCGCGACTCGCCCTACAAACTTTTCTTATTAAACTTGCTGTGCAATTGATAACATTGATTGCGATAACTTGAAAAATCACCATTGTAAGCAGCTCCACATTTGCTAGGTTTCTCTCTTTAAGCGCTGGTCACTTGGTTAGAGCGCCAACCCACGAAATGTCGCGTCGTGTAAAAAGTCGGTCGTCGCGCGCTCCCGCATTAATTTCCGCGGTGTCGCTTTACATTTATTCAAGGAGAGAAGAGAAGAAAAAGGAGCTGCCGCCACCGCCGCCGCCGCAGCCAAATCAAATAAACCTATTTTCCGCGCTGCCAGAGAGAGAGAGAGAGAGAGAGAAGTTTCGCGAAGCTACAGAGCGGCTGCAGAGCCGAGCTGCTTACGCACCTTTTTCTCCGTAAATAAATCATAAAGGCAAAACAGAGCCGACACGTGACGCGCAGAGAGAAAGAGTGAGATAGAGAAAAAGTACGGATCCAGGTGGCCTTGGATACGGGGAAAGTTGATTCCGTTTCCTCGAATACCTACTCGCTGTTATTAGATTATTTTCCCGGAAATCCACATTTTTCTGCTTTTCAGTTCAGAATTTTTTCTAATTATTTAGCCGCACATGCGGAGCCTTTTCATTCTTGCATTTATATAGATACTCGGGCAAAAAATATCATTGAACAGGACAAAAAAACATGATTAATCGCTGCACACGTAGGATGAGGAGGAAATGAATTCGATTCGGTGCATGCGAGAATCGAGGCGCGACGAGCGCAAGAGATAAAAGTCCCCGAGTCGCGTGTCGGTAGCGCGGATAAGGTGTCCCAGCGGAAACTTCCGTGTTCAGTGAGTATGGGTTAGGTGTATATACACGCGTAGGCATATATATATACACGTATACGCTCGCGCGGTTGGGGCGCGTTTTCTGCGGGTTTCTGCGAGTCGTCCGCAGCTCTCTCTCTCTCTCTCTCTCTCTCTCTTTCTCTCGAGTATTAATCCCTCCCCTTCTTCCGTCGGCGAATAAATCAAGTCGTCGGGTTATTGTCGCGTGTCTCGCTCCCTTCCCGACACTCGCTCTACTCGCTCTATACCTGCGATATATCAGAGCAGCCGCTGCTGTTGCTGCTAGTGTGTGGCCTCGCGCCGTTTTTGCGTGCAGTGCGTGCGCCAACCGTTTTTGCACCGCCCTCAACGTGCACCCACCCGAATATCGTCGTCGTCGCCTTAACCGGTAGGCCTATTATATTTGCCAGATGCTGAGTTACCGGGAAATTGAACGTTATACGTATAGGCGCTGTTGTTCGAGTGTATTTTTGTTCCCTTTTTTTTTTGTTGCTTAATTGATGAAAGCAGGTTCGCGAACGGATCAAGAGGTGTAATCTGTTGGGTTCAGAGGCACATTTGTTAAGCTTAAGGAGGATTTTAAATGAAAAATAGAGGGGACGAGGCTTTACTCTCTCTCTCTTTCTTTCTATCTCTCTTCTCTGTGTCTGTGTGTGTATGCGCCCGTGTTTTTTGCGGCTTACGCGTGGCGACTTTTTCTCTGTCTGTTACCTTTCGACGATTCATGCATGCTTCTATTGAATTGTTGTATTGTAATATCGTTTTATTGATGACGAGAATAAATTTAAGAATATCTTGAAGCTCAAGATTAAGAATTAGAATGTCATTTTAATCTATTGAAGTAAATTTATAAAAAATAAATTTTCTTAAACGATAAGCATAATTAATTAAATTATATATATTTTATTGCACATGACAACATGTAAAAAAAAGTATGAAAAACTCTTATTTTACTTGGCCAAGTTTTCGTAGAAGTAAGAGAACTCAATAGTCTGGCTTAGTCTATTTTTGGACATGTCGACTTATCTATTCGGCCGAGGTGAACGCCCGAATTATAGTACGTGGTGGATTGTCAGAAATTTGCGTATCGCGGCTCGCGCAACACTTTAAGTACTTTCTAAATAATCGCGCATTCCAACTGGTTTATGAGTATATTTAAAAAAGGCTAATTAAAAACCACAGGCCATTTCTCACTCGACATTTTTTCATTATATATACATTTAACGGCCTACTAAATTTCGCGCAACTTTCATATAATTGAAAGCTTTCGTATGTAATCGGTTATACACGCAATTGCCATCCAACTAAAACACCGAGCCTCACGAGTGGATATAACAACAAAGAGCGTCGAACCCATTGATATTCTTGTAAATTTTTCGATTTTTCACGATCCGCATTAGCATAAGGCAAGTTTATACCGAAAATTTTGGCCTCCTTCCCCTCCGCCGTCGTCGCCGTCGCCGAAATCGAAGACGGGAATTCCGAGCACGTCGAAACTTAGGCAGGTAATGTTGGCGAATGCAAAATTCCTGGGGCCAAGTCAAAATAAACTTGGGAAAGAGCATATTGGAAAAGGGGTCGGGCGAGGGGAGGGGAAGAGAAGTTTATTTTCACGCTTATAGAGCCGCTACGGTCTACGAGTCGAATATCGCTCTTATTATTCCAAGGCTTTGTGAATTTTATGAGTTTGGAGAACGCTGGTTAAATGACTTTTCTTGAGGATTCGAAAATCTGCTGATTAGCCAGCACTCACGACTTTTATGCGTTGTGAGGTAAAGACAGTGCGGTAAAGTATGCGGTGAGCCAACACAAATGAACTTATCCATAATGCACTGCCGTCACAATGTTGTTAAAATATTGCCTTTGAAGATACCATGACAGTTGATTTTAGGATGTAAAATAAAAGTTCATGTGAATTGAATAGGATAATTACTTAAAACAATAATGCACATAATTATAAAACATAAATGGAACGTGCGATGGTCTTTGCGAGTTGCAGAAGCTCATTTTCTTGAAAGGTTTTTTTTAATCTATATATTACTTAACGACATTTTAAATAAAAACTATAATTTTCGAAAATTATCTCAGACCATTAAGATTACTTTTCTAATTGAAAGTCTTTACATATAGTAAAAGCACGTAGTTGCATTCGCGAGAATTGATTTTTAAACGCAAATTTGAATGCACTCAAAATTTCATGAAAATCGAAAATCGCGCGGGCAGCTAAAATAGCGCATCTTCCATCAAACTTAGTTGACGTGAGGAGCAGCTGCACGAGCCGCTCTATAATTACCCCGAAAATCCATCCAGCGCTGGTCAGCAACCTAAAAAGAATAAAAACTTCCAAACACTCAAATTGTGTACACATATATAGTCCCCGGAAAAGTTGAAAAACCATTGTCCTCGTGCATCGGACTCGAAATAGCCGCTTGAAAACAGGTCCGCGGCCTCGCCACGCCGCAAAAGCTCAGGCCTGTAAGTGACGAAAGCCGGCGACATAATTCTCATACAGCTATATAGCCGCAGCAGTAGGGGAAAGTGCACGAAATCGCGCTCTCGCCGTCTTATCGGTTGATCTGGCTCGCGGGGCTCGCAGTACTAACTGATATCGCGATAAGACGAGGTCGATGCACCTTCTCGGCTCGTATATCGATAATAGCGCGTATAGGTACATATGTATGTAACCTGCCGTGGCTCTATAATATGACCGAGTGCACTGCCAGTGTGTGTGTGGAGAGAGGAAATGGCAGTTGGCACTATGGCATAGAGGTCGGCGGCAAAGATCGAACGGTGGGGGCTGTGTGCACGCAAAAGGAAGAGGCGCGAGTCCGACTGCACACACCCCGGACTTGCGCGCCTTTCTACATAATGTATGTTAGTTATATATTTGCATGCATGCTTGGCGATACGCGGAGGCTTCCGCGATTCCCCGATGCTTCGTACTTCTCGCCAGTCACGTTTGTTATCGTTGGCTGTCCCGGTGCTACTCGCTCCCCGATTATGACAACTTGCGAGCTTTGTAATTTCATTTTTCCACCGTCTCGTATTTTGTGTATAGTAAGATCATCGTATGTGATTATACAAATGACCTCGCACTATATTCTATTATACTTCTTGCTATTGGGAATATTTTTTCCTGCACTAGTATACGTCCTTATGGGATTTTTAGGGAACGATTGGAGTAATGCGTTCGATTAACAATCAAAATCAATAGGTATACGGTGCAGCTCAGTGCAACCCGATGCAGCGATTCGAAACGATTTAAAACTGCACCCAAGCTCCCACTCGAGTGATGTGTTGATTTTTCGCCAGGGCAGTGGCATCGAGTTGCCGCGATGGAGCGTCGCGCCGCGCGTAAAGCTCCGTCTGTATACTTGCACACAGACTGCGCGTATAAGTATAAGTAGTATGTAGGTGCTGGCTATAGGTGCGCGGCCGCGACGCTCCACGTCCAACTCGGCTATTCGGGCCGCGCAGTAGTAAAATTCCGAGCCCGGCCCGCCGCGCCTACCTACACCTACATACATCTATTCATATATATGTATAGGTATATACATAGGCTGCGCCGCCCGGCCATATGGCTTTTCGCCCTGCTCTGTGTATGCGAGAGAGAGAGAGAGAGAGACAGACAGACAGAGCCGGAAAGAGAGTCGCGAGATCTGCGCCGATGGCCTCGATGCGTCCTATTATATATATGCACTCGTACTAGGAACTCATACATACTCGCACTGCCTCTGCTATCCCTCTTTCTCCCGATCTCTCTCTGTATATATATTTGTGTGTTTGTGTGTGTGTGTATGTGTGTGTGTGTGTGTGTATCTACGAATTAGATGTATGGTCTACATATAAATAGGATTTGGTGGTGCAGGTGTATCATCGTCGGGATTCGATTAGTTTTGCTATTGTTCTTTTGTTTGCCGGTTCGTTTGTGCGACACAGCAGCTCTTTTTTTAGAGAAAACTTTTGTTTTCCCTCTGCCGCCTGGCAGCCTTTGTTTATTTTTCCTCGATTTCGATGAATGACGATGCGCCGGATTATTTAGTTCTCATTAATTAAGCTCTTCTATAATGAATGTTAGTTATTTTATTACTGTCTTTGTCTCCAGCTTTATGTGAATTATATACAGCTGCGAAAATAGCTTTTATAAATTCTGTAAAATTTTAAAAAGTATTGAATATCATAACGTCCTATTTACTAGTTTATAATCACATAAAGAAATAGTTTAAAATAATCGTGGTTACATTTTCACACAGTTTTGGTTAATATGTATGTAACAACGATTGTCGAGAAAATCAGAATTTTCCATTTTCCTTCACAAATAAGGGTATATATTACATAAATTTTCCAAGAAAAGCTTTTTCGCTAGTAAACTACGTCTACTTTCGAGCTTGGGGAAAAATGTAAAAACTGCATTATCTCGATTTAAACATCGATTTCCGACATTGAGTTTTAGTCAGATCATTTCTGATTAATGCACAATGTAATACACACATGTTATATAATCATTGCGAACAAAGTAAATGGTCGATAACTTGGTCGAATTTTCGTAAAATTACAATATTTCCTCAAACTCATAGGGTCGCGAGTAGGTAAAAACTTGATTCATCCCACTTTTTGCTTGCGCGCCTCCCAACATTAATTAGCAAAAACAGAATTTGACATCGAGCCGCGAGAAAATTTTTCGGACGAAACTTTTTGCCACCTCCGCAGCTGTCATAATTAAATTCGCCGGCTCCATAGTGTTCTAGAGAAATTAAAAAAAAAAAGTGCGAATTGCCTCTGGTCTACGCCGCACGGAAGTCGCCAATTTCTGGCCAAATCGCTTATCGTGAAAAGTAATACCGCAAAAAAGTCGTCCGGCTGTTATACAAAACGAATCGATAGAAAGGGCCGAATCTAAATGTCGACGCTCCGCTCGCAGCAGCTCTTTAGAGAAATAATCTTAATGCCGCTTCCTCTCCCTCCCTGTACCCGTTCCTTTCTTTTTTTCTCTTTCTAAATGCGCCAGTTTCGAGATGCGCACGCTTCATCGATGCGATATCGCTATATATGGACGAGAGCCACTTTTGCAGCGATGGACGCGCAAGCTCGGCTCTCTACTCCCTCTTTTTTTCTATCATCTCGTCTTTCATTTTTCTTTCTTTGCACTTTTTTCGCGGCGAAAATGCAGGTCGATGGACTTGTGCTTGTGCTTTCTTCCCTTTTTTTTCCTCACTTTTTCGACTTGCTCGATATTGCGCTCTTTTTCTGGGATGCTCTGACGCTGATAGCGTTAACGTCTGAAAATTAATATTATTATTTTCAAGCTGTAAGTGATGATACTTTTAAATGTGTCTAGACAAAAATGGGAAGCCATCTGCGAAATTGAAATTCCTTTTATTACTTTGTAAAAGTAAGGGATCGCATGTTATGGTAGATTGTTCCAAGTACCGATTTTTATAAGCACATTTTGTATTTTTCAAATGTAGAACCTATTTACAATAATGAATTCAATTATAAAAAGTTGATTTTTTACAAAATATATGTAATTAAATTTTTTTAAATTACAATTTTTAAATTATAGTAAGAATATATCTAACTATAAAAGCCGCTGCTAATTCGTTGGTCCTAATAAGCTACCACAATTCATATAAGTAATATATAACGTTTCGTAAATAAATTAAGCGATCATAATCTAACCTTTGAAGCTTGTATGTGCATTGCATATTTTATATAAAATTATTGCTTATTAAAAAAGATTAAGAAAGATTTTAGTTATTAAAATACTATATCTTTAAGCATTGAAAAAATATAATAAAATAACAATTGTATTGATTTAAAAAAAAAATTATTTTTCGATAACGACAAAATGCAAAATATTTAAAATTTTAAATAAATTAACTTCCGCAATTAGAAAATAATGAAAAATTCTAAATTTACATGCTTGTAATAACGATAATGATCAACCTTTACTATATCAAGTTTCGATAGTTACATTTTCCAAGAAATACTCTCAAAATATCAGAACGTAAAAAACCTTTTAAATGTTCATTAATAAATTTAAAATATCATGACAACATATACAAAAAGTAAAAATAGTAAATTTAAAAAATCTATTTTTCATCATAATAAAAAGAAAATCACTCGACAAAAACATTATGTTTTCAGCTATCATATGAGAAACATAAAGAAAATGCGTCGAGTATTAAAATATAACAAAAGTCAAATCATTCCCGAGGTATTTCACTCCATATACATACACGAAACAAATAGATATTCAAGAAAACAATGACATTTTTATGCAGAAATACTTGAAATATATGTTTCTATAACATTTTTTGGAAAAAAAAGTTTACACAATGCTTTATCTATGGTGAAAAATAAAGAATTTTTTTTCTGGATATAAACGTTTGAAAGTTGTTCTTCTCTATTTTAGACGAAACCTTCACTAATTAATGAGAAATTGATCCTCTTAAATAGATGAAGAAGTGCCCACTTGATCGAAATTCGCGGGTCATATCTATATATAGATATAGGTATAGGATATCTATATCTCTAAAAGCAGATCTGCATACTGAGGTTAGAAAGTCAAGTCTTTGACATATCTACATAACCTACTTTTATATTGTATACGGATATGCAAATGTTCTGTTTATATAACCCAGTATTTATACCTATATCAAAATCAAAATAAGGCATAATAAAGAAATTTTGGAGATAAAATTATTGAATTCACTTTTATAAAAAGAACTTTTTTCTAAATATTTACGAGCTCATATCAATTATTATACGACGAATACTATAAGTTGAATACTATACATAAATGTTTGGAACTTAAAATTGTTCAGGCACAGTTCATTTGACATTATAAAAATAAATCTTTACACGTATCGATTTTTTTTGTACAAATGAACATTCTTTTTATGAAGTAAAAAATCTCAGGCTTTCCTAAATGTAATCGATTTCCAGTTCAATTCAAACTGACGTTCTAAATTTCGGTCTTAAAAAAACTTCAAGTTGAAGTGGGTGATTATGTCGGTTTTTTCATACCGTGTTACAATCAGTTCATTGTTTGGAGGTTCAAAACATCTCGAGTGCAATTGATGCACTTTAAAGTTTTTGGAGTGAAAACAAGTGATCCGTTGTTTTAATAAAGCAAAAGCATAATCATACTTGCCGAGGTATTTTTAATTTATATCTCAAACTTGTGACATTGAAAGTAATGATACTTTTAATGTATTATACCTAGTGTTAATTGTAATGTTCTTTTGGTGAATTACTTATAGTGAAAGATGGTATTGCAATTTTGTAAATAAATTTTATTAAACAGTAGAAAATTATTATATAGTTATTTAATCAATTATTAGTATATATAATTAATATTCGTAACGATAAGATATTCTGTGGTTTACAAATTTCTTTTCACTAATTTTTTGAAAGCATCTCAATAAAAATCATTGTATTTAAAAATAAACTCTAACTCTTGATGCTTTGTTGAAATGCTTTCATGGCCTCTATAGCGATTTTATCATCAAATTTCAAGAAAGCAAATTAAACATTCAAACTCATAGCAATGCAAATAAAATTTATTTTAACGCCAGAGAAAACAATTTTTTAATTCTAAAAAACTCTTGGGTATCTCTTATAATTCTGTTACATTAGACTTAGAAACTTTTTGCTAAAAAATTTAGTCAAAATAGTTTTACGTCAATATCACGAATAAAGTGTTTCCATAACTTGGCATCGCGAAGAATATACATATTTATTTGATTAGTGCGATATTTGAATAACAAGGTACCGCGCAAATGACATAAATCTAAGTGCACGCAACGCAATTATAACATTGAATAAGAGAGTATAATTCTTGTGAGATTGTACTTATAAGTTGCATCGTGAAATCGAGTTGGGAGTTTTATTCGGCAGCTAGTCATATACTATGCAGATCCAGTATTGAAAGAAACTTCATGAAAACAGCAATTTACATATGCAATACAATTCAATTCGATTCACTTATGAATTTCCGATAATTTTTGCAAATTATATTCTCTCTGCCCTAATACCCTGAATCGCGCATCGAGCTTTAAAGTATTTTGCTTACTTTAGCAGGGCATTATATGAAGAAAATAAGTTTTTTGTTATTATAAATTTTTTATAGCGGGATAGGCTTTTTTTTTGTGTCGCAAAAATCGGCGATTATCCTCTCTAGAGCCGTAAGCCCCAGCGAGTATTAAAAGGAGAGAAGCGAAGAAGCAGAAGAAACGAAGCAATCGCAAAAGGATGATCCCGGGCGAAAAATTCGCGAAAACCCGGCGAACAGTCAGTCAGCCACTTGGACCTGGTGATCGACGAGCCGCACACACACACACACACACACACACACAAACATAGACGCGCGCGTCGGTAACCCCTCTTTTTTTCATCTACTCTCTTCAGCTAATCCCCTCGACTCTTGCATACTCGCACACAGCCACAAGCTGAGCTAAGAGAGACGCGTACACACGCACATACACACAGAGAGGGAGACACCTGGAGCTCGAGCTTAAAGAGGCGCTCTTCCACTTTCTGTCTCACTCGAGGGAGCGACCCCCTGAAAAGAGCGTCGTCGTCTAGACGTCTGACCAAATATACGCCCTTACCACTGAATATACACACACACACACACATAGCCATACACATACCGTGCAGAGAAGCGGTATCACGCGGACGCGCGCCACTGTGAGCGAGGGAGCGAGCGCGCGGAGTAAGTAGAGAGAGAGAGAGAGAGAGAGAGAGAGAGAGAGAGCCAAGGTTAAGGCCGGTAACGAGGCCCGACGCGAGCATCGAACGCGCGCGCCGCCTCTACGTAGCTTCGGTTATCAGTGCACTCTTCGACGTGGAAGAGAAAATTGAGAGGGTTGCCGGTATATACACGGATAAGCGCGTGTGGGTGTACATAGGCGGCTCGTATCCGTGATGCAGCCGCGCTCGCTCGCCCTCTATATAGATTCAAGTTTTTTTTTTCATCGTATGCTGGAGCGGAGGATCCGCCGAGCGCTCTTTCGCCGGTTGTATACGCCTCTTCCGCGCGCGCTAACTCGATAAGTACACCAGCTTGGATTTCGGGGGCTACTCCGCAGTAATTAGTTTCTCGGCAAAAAGCCTTTGCGTTGCGAGAGAGAGAGAGAGAGAGTGCGGAATACTTTACTTTCTTCACCCCTCCCCCGAATCCCTTATATAGCTTAATTTATGTAAGCTTTTATTATTGTTGTTGTTGTATCTCCAGGTCGATGTATTTATCTTCTGGAAATAGCAGTGCTTAATTAGTGAAAATCTTGTATATACCTATATATACGCACTTGGCTTTAATTAACACTATCTTCAATGTACTTATAACTTTATGCTATCCTGCATAGCGAGTCATATCGAGGCGCAACCTTTGCGTCGAAGAATACGCGAAATTGAAAGAGTCGCTTGCACATAAACCAGTTATCTCGCGGAAAAGGAACCGAGGATAAAAAAAAAGTCACTTCTCGCCGCTTTCACAACGATATAGGTATATGCAGCTGCAGTTGCGCCCCTCGCTCCTGCACAATCCTTCAGCACGCACGCGAGCCCTCGCTCCCCGTAACAAACAAACAAGCGAAAAACACAGACAGACAGAGAGAAGGAGATTGTCCCGCGTCCAATTGCAAGCAGTGCGTGCAGTGCCCGTGTCCCTTACTTCCACCTGTATACATATATACATCGCGTCACATAAAGCAAGCATGTAGGGTGCGAGACGGAAGAGAGAGAGAGAGAGGGAGGGAGGGACACCGCACGCATGTTGTACACTGTACACAAGTCCCTGTATACGCGCGGAGGAGCAATTGCTCTTCGGAATCGCAATTTCCCCCTCGCTCGAGGACGTCGCGACTCTCGTTTCCGCTCTCCCTTCCGCATCGTGCGTGCAGTGCTCTACTGCTGCTGTAGTCTCGCCCTTTCTCTCTCTCTCTCTCTCTCTCGCTGTCTCTCTGCCGCGTGGCGGAGTGGCGAAGGGCACGCACCGGATTTGCGACGCGAGCGATGCGATTAGCGGCTTTTTCCTTTTTTTTTTACTTTTAATGATGGTTTTCGAGAATGGCTCTATATATGCAAAGAGTGACGGCTGGCGGTGCGCGTGTCTGCAGTGTGCTGCCGAGGCTTTCTACGTCGGTTAATTATAAAGGGGCTTGAATTTCCATTATTTATATCGTCGCCGCTGCAGTACCGTATACATA
Source organism: Megastigmus dorsalis (assembly GCA_900490025.1). Classification (NCBI taxonomy): domain Eukaryota; kingdom Metazoa; phylum Arthropoda; class Insecta; order Hymenoptera; family Megastigmidae; genus Megastigmus; species Megastigmus dorsalis. The sequence goes on from UELU01098649.1 coordinate 123,692, forward strand.
TGTGTATGCATAAAAGGGCGACATCTCGGCAATCGCACATTTTTCTGTCGACTTCAAAGCGGTCTTTTATAACTTTATTTGCGTAGAATGATCCTTTAAAAATGTTGAGTAAACGTGCCCGTACAATTCCAATTAGAATGTATAAAATATTGTATAACTATACGGAACCCTGCAGGACGATACGGATCGAGGCAGTGGAAATGTTTGCGGCCTTTTTCTCCCGCGTAAACATCATCAATCCTCATTTTATCGTAGTGGTGGGGTCTAATGAACGTACCAGCTATATTAATTACCCCATTCATAATAACGTGTCGCGTGCGAACTTGAATTAAACAAAGAAAACGGCTGCGAGTGGAATAAAATTATAATAAAAATACTAAAGTCTTATATACGTATACCAAGCGCAGCCTTAGTAATTTCTGCTATTTGCTCCTGTCTGCAGTCCTGTCATCGTGAAGAAGTACTTGTACAGCTACACAATTTTACGAAGGCGACCGTCGTTTTGATATAGCAAAGCCACTTAGGTATCATGCGATCAAGTTCAAGCGTCGCGTCGCGGCTGCCACCCAACTGTTTTCCCTCTGGATGAAAGAAACAAGCAGACGCGCGGCGCAGTCGCAAGTGTCACTTTGTACGGCAGCTCTGCGCTCGTCGACACTCGCGCACAACTTCTCTCTCGCGTACAAAAAAAAAAAAAACACGCGGATGAATCGCACCTCACGTGCACATTGCCAACTTTCTCTCTGTGCTTGCTTTCCAAACAGACGCGAATTCTTCACTCGCAAAAAGAATTAACGAATCGCTATGACGAATAATTCCCTTGTGCGAGAGCTTTATTCTTGTTTGGGAGAGAAAAATAGTTTTCATTTGTCGACGGGGCGAAACAATCGTTTCCCTATAGCTATATTGTGTCTCGCTAATTTTCATCATCTACCTTTTTTTCGCTTTTAGTTTTATTGGGTCGTTGTGCACGAACGCGGTGCGACTCGCATTATGAGGAAGAGAGAGAGAGAGAGAGAGAGAGAGAGAGAGAGAGAGAGCGACGTATGTTTGCTGGCTTAATTAGGAGAGGGCCAAGTGTGTTTTAACGGTTAATTGAGGAACTTTGTTTATTCGAATGTTGCGGACGGTCATAATGAGTCCCTGGGATGTAGTGGACGTTGCTTGGATCTGTGTGCAGATTTTTTGTGTGCGTGTGTGTCTATGTATGTTTTACCTGCGAGGGAGAGAAATTTGTTTGAGCGAGCGGCTTAATGCTTTTTGCTTCTTGAGCAAGTAACTCGAGGTACTCTGGGGAGATGGGCAACTCTGCGGATGCACGGGGATTCCGACTTATTTCGATTAAGGGCAAAAGCTTTTCCAAACATTTAAGTACTGATGGCTGCTCGATACTCCAAAAATCGAGTTAAATATACAACATTATTATAATTATAAAATTTTGCTGTACAAGAATTTAAAAAATCTTTATAGCTTATATATAAAGCTTTGAATGATGGATCTGCATTTTTTAATCAAAATTCGATGCCACAGCGACGATTCGTCGGGTATTTTTCACTCCGAGCAATTCACTGAAGATGCTAAGCTGCAAGAGCTGAAAGGGAATGGAATTTATTCGCCAAAGAGGCTCTCGCTGTCCAAGATTAAAGTCGAATCGATGGAGGTGAAAGAAGGAAATCTCTTAATTGTAAAACTAAAGAAACAAAGAGAGCCTGAGGGAAAGAGAGAGAAAGAGAGAGAAGCAGCCAAAGTCTCATTTATGATGTACTTATATCACTCGTGTACACAAAGCCGTGTTGGGGCATCGAGGCGCCAGTTATACAGTGTGTTCGCAGCAGCAGCAGCGATGGAGCAGTGCGCCGTGTTCGCTTAAAGTCGCCGTGGCTCGTTTGCGTCTTTTTTTCGCTCACTCTCTCTCTCTCTCTTTAAGGCGCGTATAATCGAGGTGAAGGCGCCTCTTGACACGGGCTGGTTGAGCTCCGAGCTCGGGCCACCTCAATTCATTTGCTGAATAGACGAAATTATCCCTACCGTCCGCTCGCGCACTCTATACCTGTATATATACGTATATCAGATCTCGTGGTACAGAGACGCCAAAAGGGGAGCACACAATCGAATGCCCTCTACTTCTCCCCCTCTTTACTCTCGTATACCACTGCTATACGTGTGCAATGCATTCCGTGTCTTTGTCTCTCTCTCTCACTTTCTCTGTGTGTGTGCGTGTGTGTGTGTGTGTGTGTGTGTGTGTGTGTGCTCTAGATCGAGTGTTACTTCTTCTACTTCTTCTTCTTCTTGTTCTTCTCCTCGAGCCGCGCGAGGGCCTCTTTGTACGCGCATTGCTACTTTATGGCCACACGGAGAGAGGGAGAGAGAGAGAGAGAGAGAGGGGGACGAGTAGAAGGGGATAATTTCGCGATCGCGATAAGGATATTTCCAACTCGTGCTTTTGAGGCCGCGGTGGGCGAGGCTGCAGTTGCGGCGATTTATTGCGAGGACGGCTCGAGGGAGCCTCTTCCGCAGACTTCTGCTTCCTTAATTCCTTCTGTAGGCAATTTCGGCATTTTATTTCGACTTCGTATTTCGAGCTGAGGATCGACCGTCGAGCTATGAAAGACTACAGCTTGTTAGAGAAGATAATACCAATTATACGAGAACAGTCTTTATCTGCACTTCGGATTTCATAAACCAGCATTCGAATTAAAAATCCTGATTCTTTTTAAAATGCGAAAAACCAGCTTGCAAGTCCTGAAAATCTTTCACTAAAATGCCTTCCAAACGATAATTGATGAAATTCCCTCCAAAAGTTGATCGATCGACGCTATGTACGATAGAAGTGCACTCATAGCCCCGGTAAATCCAGCCCCAATTTCACCTGCATCGCGCAGAGCCATCTACATAATAAAATCAACTGCGTCTCTTTGTTCCCGCGCGCACGTGCGGTAAAGCGTAAAACTTTCCGAGCTAACATCGAGGGAGAAGAAAGAACTAATATAATAATCGGGCCGTAATAAAGCGCGACTCGCTATAAGGCTGCATAGACTGTACAAGTATATATGTGTGTGTGTGTGTGTGTGTGTGTGTGTGTGTGTATATAAGAGGGAATCGGTGAAATATTAAGTCGTCCGCGGGCCGCAGCCGCCGCGGGCCAAATGTAGTTCGATAACTGTTGCTCCCCCGCTCGGCTCGTGCTGCACGGAAATGGAAAACTCGCGACCCCACCGATAATTGCCTATACCGGATCACCTGCACCGGCTATAACATATGTATATATGTAGAGTACACGCAATCGACGGCAGACATTTTGCATTATTGAGGCGAGATCCTGGCTCCTGGTTTTTGGGTAAAGCCGACTCCGAATTCCTCGTTCTGCCAGCTCTTCTCCGTGCGGAAGAGATCAGCCAAAGTTATATACCGAGTTGCGGCTGCGGTTAGTTGTATTTACTGGATTGCAGATCAATGGATTTCCATTGGGTTTTACATGTCTCAGCTCTTTTCTGCCAAATGCCACTTTTCTCGCGGCTCTTATCTCAAGCCTGAGCTGTTGATGCACCAACAAGGAGTTTCATTGAAGAACCAGTACTGATTTGTGCCAATCCTGTTACTGCTGATCATGCGATTATTATTACAACCCATTTCGAAAATGTTAGAAAGCTAAATTATGCAAGTTGCTACAAGTTTTTTTTTGTCTTTGCTTTTAAAAATAAGCTTTAATATACCTGCAGAAGTTTTGTTTTCTTATATACTAATAAAAAATGCTCTACTACTTATAAAAAAGTAAAAATTTTTCATTTTATTTAACTTTATTCAAGTTTTATCTTTAATTTCATACCTTCAAATAAAAAAAATTTGGGAAAATAAATTAGTAATTAATGAAAATATGAAAAAACGTCCTGGGAGCAGTTCTGGATCAGACTAATCGCATGCGGACGAAGTTTCTGATCAAACGGCACCCTATTCCTGATCACATGAAATACATGCTTTAAAAATCAGGAAAAAATATATTTAACTTTCTCATTATTAATATTTAATCTATTAATACAATAAATAACAATTATTATTAACAAATACATAATATTTATATTATTATAACATAAATAATAATTGATTACTATTACATAAATAATATTTATTATTATTACATAAATAATATTGTTTTTTTACTATCGTACAATAAATTATTTATTATACGTAAATATAAGGTAATATCAGAAGTAAGAATGTATTTGCAATAAGTCTTTGAAATCGTTAACATTTTTTTTCTGAATATTTTTTTACGGGTTTTGACTTTTTGGATGGCTTTTTGTCGTTTGTTTCTTCTTTTCCTCTTCTTTTTCCTTTTATATTTTCATCTTGTCTAGTCTCAAATTCTTTTTCAATTCTTTTGCTTCTTATACTTTATTTTTCTTTATATCTAGAGGTTGAAACAAGTCATCTGGATGATATTGTTTGTTGACTCTCTTAATCGCTGGCATATCTGATATTAGAGTTGTCATGCCTGCAAAACAAAAGTAGTGTTTATGACCAAACACTTTCTATTAAACTATTTCTCTTTTATTATAAATTTTGTATAAATTTATGTTCTCATTTGAAGCACATTACATTAGTCATAACCTTAAAAATGGCAAATTATACGTACATAAAATTTTTATATTTTTATAAGAAACACTTGATCAGAAACTGCTCTTTGCAAAAAATAACATTTTATTTTTAAAGCTAGAAATTCATTAGCAAGTATTTATGTTAAATTTAAAAAATGTAAGTCTGAGAAATAATTTTGCAACCGGAGCATTTCCTGATCAGTTGATCCAGAATTACGGCAGCATATGGGAACAGGGATCAAATCCAGATCATCTATTTTTCTTATTGATAAAGTTATTTAGCTCTTAAAAATCTTTTTGTGTTGTATTAATCAAGTATTTAATAAACAATAATGCAAAACTTACTTCGTGACGGTGAAAAAGCATCGCACAACAAAACTAAAACTGAAGGCGCGTTTCTTACGGGCGACTGTAAGAAAATGGCGTCGATCTCAATTCACATGAAGACGTCCGAAATTATATTTTTGTTTTAAATTTTCTACACACAAATATATTATCAAACTTTAATACTAGATAAGGAATATTTCATAAATATCATATATTTTTATTTATGAATTTCCATTCATATAAATCTAAATATAATGATTTATATAACGAATTGATCGAAAAAGGGGGTCTGATCCAGAACTACGCCCTTCACGGTATTAGTATAGTATTTCTTTTATTTAATATTTCTTGTATTTAATATTAAAGATCGTTAACGCATTACTTTTTTATACAAATATCTTCCTTGGATTTTTGTGATTCTAGCATACTTTTTATATCTATGTCTTCTAATCACGATCACAGATATAAATCTTATTAAAGAATTTCCATCAAATCAAATAAGAATAAACATGGATGCGTTGTAGAGTCGTAAAATAAGTAGTCGAACTCCAATCGTTCAGAATTGATGTTGACTTTCCAATGATTGATTATGATTCTAGGATTGTATACTTTTGCTTTAAATTTATTCCATTGTTATATCTAATACTTTGTTTGACGTGCTTGGAAGACCTTAAAATAATATTCTCTGTGTACTATTTATTCGTAGAGGAAACAAAAAATTACAATTCCGATGGTCAAACGGCTCCATCGTCCAATGGCCTATAATTCTCGATCGTTTGATTCGGTATGGAATGCCTCGTGTATCACAGACGCAAGAGGCGAGGGGCAGACTCGTTAAAATGGGAGAAAACTGGCACGTTCTAAAAGCAGCACGTCGGCAGCTTCGTGCGCACGTGCTGTCTTCTCGCTCTCTCCCTCTCTCTTTCTCCCGCTCTCATTCTTTATTTTTTCTGCGGGGCCGCCCGAATGAAGAATCGTCGTTCGCAAAACGACCTTTAATTGCGAGCTTCTTTTTTCCCCCTTTTTTTTGTTGATTTTTTTTTGTCCTTCCACTCCCATGCTCTGTTGATCTCTCTCTCTCTCTCTCTCTCTCTCTATGGGCTCTCTCGTTTTTTTGTTAAAACTTCGCTCTGTGCGGATTGGTAAAAAAAAAAGTACCGCAAGTTCGTACTAACCGATTGCTCGGTTACTGTTCTACTTTTGCGGATGCAAGGTTACAATGGGATTATTCAGTAAAAGTTTTTTTTGCCCAGCGATTTTACTTTTAAGCGATTTTTTTTTCATGGGCATGGCAAATAAAAGATTATGCTCCATTCGTGCGCTATCGACGTTGCTTAGCACACAGACAAATGTTGCATCTACTTTCGATTTGAAAAACTATTAAATGGGATGTCGCGAATGAATGTTAGAAAATTGGAGAAGATATATATGAATCTTGCTGATATATTCCAAAATATCTGAATAATAATTTCAGTTATGTTAAATCTTATTTCTGGTCTGCTATACTATAAACTCAATTTATCTATCGCATATCACTTACCAGAAACTTATAGACTTTTTACATCCAATTCACACTTTCTCTTTACCGCGAGGCACCGCGCAATGAAAAATGATGGCTCGCGCGAAACGATTTTTCGCCCCGATATTTCCTCTTTAGCAAATAGGTGGGATATGTGAGGTTGCGTAATCAGAAAAGAGAGTTAGTGACCGATTCCGCAAGAGGTCGATTCCATTGTTCCGCAAATAAGAACAATTACCAAGGGTACAAAAGGGATCGATACCTCGCGCAACCTATTATCCACCTTGATATAAAATCCTTTTTACACCGCACGTCTCGATGTTTTCTTTTTTATTTCCTATACTTATATATGTATATATATATATGCTTCGAATGAATTGAAAATCTCGTGAATTTTCAATAAGTACAAACACACAAAAGCGACCGAAAAATGCAATATTCATAGCTGCAGAGAGAGGAAAAAAGAAATTCAGCCGCTGAATCAGAACGACACGTTCATACTTACTTTGTTCGCGGATAAAAATTCACTTGCCTAGTATATTATGTACATATAAATGAAGACGTACTGCGCGAAACTTACAAGTGGATCTTCGGATCTCGTTTGCAGTATTTTTCTCCATTTCTCGGCTCCTCTTCTGTTCTGGTCTGCCCAGCCCTGCCCTGGCCTGCCCGACCAAATGAAGAAACGTCGTTTGCCTATAGCGAGCTTTAATTGGGATTTGTTTTTCCTTTGAACTTCGCGTGCAAAATGGCTAGTATTATTTAAATTTGTGCACATATAAACTATTGTCTCATTTGCAGCCATTTGCATTTTCTCAATTATTTAAAATTATTAGCATTGTTTAATGAATGATGTTATATACTATTGTCGTTTAATGATTGCGTTATAAATTTAGTTTGGATTTTATGCCGCTTGGATATACATATAATAATATTTAAGTACTGGTGTATATAATAATTAACGCACGGGTGAAATATGAATATCATGATCGAAGCTCGGGTATTATTACAACATACCAACGATTTTTACGCGGAATATATAGACACGAGTAATACAGAAAATAGAAGTTTACTGACCGATTTTACACGCTCTATTTCCTCAAATAAGGCAGAATATCAATGAGCCTTGTAAAATAATCGTCAAATATTCCCCTAAGCTCACTTATATAAATTCGATCGTACTTTTTTAAATATTACTTTTATCGTACGGCGGTTCACAATTTACTGGTAATTTTTCATTTCTGCGGAGGAACGAGTGCCGAACAAAAGTCGATAAGTCGGAGAGCGACGATCGATAGATAGCCGAGCAGCAGACTTATTTAAAGATTTGGTCAAATTTTCTATCCGAAACAATTAGCCGGCGGCTGCCGAGACACTTTTCGTGGCCTTTTATTGCAAAGTTTGCCCTGCAGTTGATTGGTCTATTTCATTTCCTTTCTAAATTCCCCCGTTTCGTTGCTATACCTAGAGCCTTTTGTTTCTCGTTTAATCCCTATCTATTTACCGGATAAATGAAGAATCCCGCTGGCGAAACGAGTTTTAATTGTTGTGCAATCGGAAAATAGAAGTTACTGACCGAGTCCCACGTGTTCCACTTTCGCAAATAAGACCAATCAGTCTTGCTTCATAAGGATTATCCGGAGATTACTTATGATCATTTCCTGGTGAATTTGTCTCTGCAGTTCCCTTTCTTTTTTTGCCTCCGCGGATAAGAGCTTAATCGCATAATTATCTTTATTTAGGAGGGGGGCAGTAAGATGATAAAGATCCGTTCAGTAATTGTCGATATTTGCTTCGTTCGAATAGAGCGTACTGAATCCACTGCTGCGCGATCGATTTAAATAGGAGCCAATTTTACAGAGAGACATCGAGCCTCTGAATTATTCAGATGTAGATTCCGATAATAGATTGTGTTTTCTTGACTCCCTAAGTGATTCTTTCAATTTTGTTGAAGCTTGTTCAACAATTTTTAATTTCTTTAAAAAAGCTGATTTCTAATTCTCTTGAAACCTTTTTTCTACTTCTTCAAGTGAAATTCGAGTAATTGCCCTCGTTGTTCAACTTAATTGAATAATGATAAACCGATTATACCTATAATTTTTAAGGGGAAGTTGAAGGCAAGGGTGACCTTCACCTAACCTCGCAGCATTTTTCTGGAAATTTAACTATATAGATTTTATAAAATGACGCAAATCTGAAGTGCAATAATATTGAAATGTGAAGGGTGCTCTACTCCTTTTTTGTGAGATATAGCTATATACATATGAAGTCTTTCTATTGACAAAAACAATATAAGGCTACACGACAGTCGTTAGAGTTCCTACATCCCCTTAAATCTCTCTTTTCTTTCAATTGAGTAATAATAACTTCTATATATTACTAAGTGTGCCGTGTAAGGGAGGGGTCGTACAAATTCGAAATAAAAAGATTGAAATTTCCTCGTACTCCCTTCTTTTGGCGTGGCAATAAAGAAGAGGCATAGCCTTTTGCAGCGAGCCACATTTCAAAATACGCTGCAGCACACACGGATCGTTTGAATTAAATTCTCGTAACGGCGGGGGAGTCTGAAAAATTTACACGCAACAACATCCCGTCTCCCATAAATCAGCAGCTGTAATAACATGCGCACGACTGTATATCATATAGAAGTCAAATATTCCTAGCCCCATCCATCTGACACATTCTTCAACTATATAGTCTATACGAATGTATAATTAAAATGGGACGAATGTTAGATTTGATGCTCGTGTATTTGCATATACACGTCGTAATATGCAGTGGCAATAAGCGGTGAGATTGAGTGCACACAATTGAGGAGCGATTGGCTTCGTGACATTAGTAGTTCAATTATGATGCGGAGGATGGAAATTTATGATCTTTGTAAACGACTGAGATTCTTTTATCTGGCAAAAGGGACACAATGGCAGGTGAAGATTTTTTCACACGTACCCGTTTCTGTTTGTAACTGATTTTTATCTCATCGACCACTTGATACGGAAATTAATTACCAAATTAAGAGCCTCTCGGCAAGTATCTCATATATATAAGTATAATAAAAAAATACGAATAAAAGAACAAATTGAAACTTGGCTATAATATATATTTCCACACTCCATGCGCAAAATTCGAATTTGCACGTACGCCCAGGTTATATCGACCCTTATGATTGTCAACCTCGCTTCGCTCGGGCGACTTTCCCCTCGTCGAGATAATCTCCTACCCTTACTACTTGCGTAATATACTATTTCTAAGTAAACTGGTGTACGGGCGGTAGTATAAATAAGCTGAGCGCACCCTCTTGGATGTTTCAGAGTCGGGGTTCCGGTAAGAAACGCAAAAGCCGCCCTCGGGGTTTGAAGATGGGCGGTTATGCCGGCGAGAAGAAGAAGAAGAAGCAGGCAGCAGCTGCAGGTGCCCGCGTGATCCTCCCGGCGGCGGCGAGCGACGAGGACGAGGAGGAGTTGCCAAGGCCGAGTCCGCTGACCTGTCCAGGCGTCCCCAGCTCCCACCACCACCACCACTACCAGCAGCAGCAGCAGCAGCAAAAAGAGGAGCAGCAGCAGCAGCAGCAGCAGCAGCAGCATCAGCGGCAAGAGCCGACAGGCCCGAGGTGGCGGAGTCGCGCGAGTTGAGACAAACGGGCCCGTGAGGGTCCGCCTATCAAACGCCTCACAGAGATGAGCGATCTACAGGCCACTCTCGAGTTTTCCCTCGAGCTCTGCAAGTTTTACAATGTCGATCTCTTCCAGCGAGGGTTTGTATACCGCTTCCCTCTCTCTCTCTCTCTCTCTCTCTCTCTTTCTTTTGTACAAGCCTGCAGGGGAGGGAGAGAGTAAACGTGCAGTGTACGCCTCGGCCAGTTTTAGGAGAGGACCGAGGACTCTCGAGAATAAGGAAGCGCGAGCTCGTTTTTCAGTGACTGATATATATATATATATATATATATATGTAGCATATAATTTTTTTTCTCCTCTCAACTTTCAATCAACTTTTCCTACCAACATTTATAAATAGATAGAAACAAAAGTTAAAAATTATTTTGCCTACTCCAGACGGATATTGGATTGGAGCAAGAGTTTAAAAAGGCACGTTCATTGCAATTTAAATTCGTTTCGTTCCGCTCCCAGTACAGATTCTTTCTCAAAATAAAAAAGCTTCCTTTCTTCGCCGTTGTAAATGTATACCGCGCGTGCGCATATACTCACACACAGACACACGGCTAAGCTGAATGTGCGTTTTGTCTCGGTTGTTGGAGCAAAGTTTTTAGCTATTTTCGAGGATGTTTTTTTGCCGCCCGCGAGCGTTTGGCCTTATTTCTTTTCACGTGAATGGGGAAGGTATTTCGAGTTCAAGGTGCGCGCTGCTGCATGGATGTTCGTTCGAGTTACGCGCGGAAGAGGAGGAGGAGAGACGCAGCTCGAGGGGAGGGGACAGCGGCGGCGCGCTAGTAATTCTACTCCCCTTAAAGCTGGTTATTTTCGGCCTAAATGGGACTTTAATTGAGCTAACGAGAGAATGGAGCTGCTTTTCATCGCTGACCTTTCATAATTATAAGACTTATTTTTGCTCATGTAAATCTAGTGCAGGCAGCTGTGCGTCGTGTGTCGTTGTCTTGCCTCATTTTCTTATGCGCGTATCCCTGAAAAATGCTCTCGACTCGCTTTGCTTAGTAAATGAATCTTGCAAAAACGTGCGGTTTCTTTAGACTTTGCAGAGAAAGACAATTTTTACAATGAAATAATGTTTTACGTTTGAGAAATTCTTAATTTTACACGAGCTCTAGTGAAACAAAAGCCTTCTACAGTTGTCCGTTGAGAGTAATGGAACTCTGAAAGCGAATTTTTGCTGCAATTTCTATATTAGCTGCGCGAAGGGTCTCGATAAAAAGGTCATTGGCGCTGCTTTCCTCGCTCCACGCTCCAGCTCATAAAGCAAAAATCACGAGGTTATCGAGGAGCGCACATCCAAAGGAAAGGTCTCTGCATCCTGAATTTCACGAGGACGCACATTATTGATAACGTTACTGCACGAGACCAGACTCCCTCTCTCTTGCTGTTTCTCGCTGTTTCTCCCGCACACTGCACGGATATTGGATCTCCCTCCGTGAGAGCGTATATATATTCGCTCGTTTTCCTCCGGCTGCACAAGTCGCGCGCACACACCGGAGGCCGGGCCTCACCCCTTTCGCTCCCTCGTTTTGAATAATGCCGCACGCCTTTTTCCCTCCCCTTCCACCTCCCCCATTCCACCTCCTCCTCGAGCCCAGAACTTGTTTTCCTTCTGCAAAAAGGCGCCTCCAGCCCACCTTATACCCGCGTATACCCGAAAGCCCCTACGGATGCTGTTGCCGTTGTGTAGCAGCTCTTTACGAGGCGTACACGCTCCGGGGGAAAGATATTTCGAAAGCTCTTGTATATACATACATTCTGCGCGCCGACGGTCTTTCTTTTGTTTTCTTATCAAACGTCTGGGGAGTGGGCTTTTAAACTTTTCATCTCTCGGTTCCGCAGGTATTACCAGATCAGGACCTCACTCCGTGTTTCGCCGAAGCTGCCCATCAAGGTGGAAGTTAATCAGCTTCGTAACCGTGAGTTTCTTCTTCTCTAGCTTCTATAGTATATATGCTATACGCTTACCTACACATATAAGTAGGCATATACATTATTCCTTCTCTACCTTTTCATCTCTTGGATGATTTAAATGAGAGAGTGGCTTTTGCCAGTGCATCCCTTGTATACCGTCGAATTAAAACATGTTTATTGTTTATCGTAGGGAACGTAAAGCAAAGCAACAAGAAAGGTATGGATTTGCAAAACCCCCCGCCTGGATGAGAATGAATTTTCACGAATTTGGTGTTCAAAATTATTCTTATTGAAATCCTTAATTAACGATTTAACTGTTTTACTACCTATTCTCTTAATGTTACATTTTTAATAAGATTAATAAACTTTTTTAATTGAATAATCTTTAAATAAGAAATGAGTAAATAATTTTTACCTATATTTCACATTTTAAAAGTTAATCACCGAGCATGGAAACATGTTAAAATTTTGTCAAGTTTATGTCGCATGATTTCGCACTTTTCAGATAAATAATTAATTCACTCAAATTAATTAATACATTTAATCACATATTGCAATGCAACGATCGTATAATTCCTACAAAATACTTAAATACTTCAAATTAAATGAAGTTATATTTGTCGTTTTAATGTGTTTTCCGATGATTATTTCAGTTTTTTTTTTTTTTTTGTAAATCAAATCACTGAAAGCTTCATCAATTTTACTTTAAATGATTGCAAGATCGACGATATACTCCAGTATATTTAAAAAGTTTGAAGTATATATTGTTTGAATCAATCCCAGAAAATAATTCTATTATCAAACGCAGCGCAATAAAAGAACGCATCCGTGCAGAGAGCAATCATCTAACGTAATCCGAGAAAACGCAAAGATTTTTCAATGTTCAATTACGGAGGACCAGCACAATTGGGTAGACGCCGCGCCGTTGATAAAATCCCTCTTAATACCACGATGGGAAAATTCGAAGCGGAAAAGCAGAGTTTAACGAGAATAAGCGGGCGCGCACGAAGGCAAATATCCAATTGTGGCGGTCGCAGATGAAAAA